>VXBX01009318.1:965136-976232 GCA_013400415.1 Scytalopus superciliaris | reverse complement strand
AAAAAAAAAAAAAAGGAAAATACGACAGGTTCTTAAATTGAAAAGCCACAGCTAAATGAGAGTGGACCTACCCTTTGCAGAAGCAGCACGCTTTCATCACTGAACTCTTCCCTCTTTCCCAAACAGCTGAGCCTTAACATCTCACACTCATGGGTTACTTCTGAACATCCTACAGTTTATACACTTCACACAAACCAGTTTTAAGTAATTCATGGCACTTGGGAGAATCCAGCACTGGGGATGATTTAACAGAAGCTGATCAAACAAAACTGATTTTGAGAAAAGCCCCATCTATTTCTATCAGACATCACTCCTAGTGCAGTTGTGTGCTGTCATTAGCTATTTCAATCCAACATTTGATCATATTGAATTAGGAGAGCTCTGCCAGTTTAAGTAGAACCAAAATGTTAACCTTCAGTAACTTATCAAATGCCACATGGTACAGGCATTCACAGCAGAAGTTATTTCAACTCTGAATGTCTAGAGTCAAAATTTTACGTGGCTAAGAACTGTGGAAAAAGTTACTGACTCTTTACAAACTTCTAACCACAACGCTGGCAATACATAAACTAGTTTCAGATCTGAAAGCAAGGAACGTGGAGAGACACTGTTAGTTCAGAAAATCTCTAGGCACAAAAGATATGAATGAATTACTGGAAACTTCCTTCCTCTTCCTCAGAGACTTTCCCATCACTGAACTGTGAACTCAGACAAAGCAACAGCTTTTGGGGGCTGAAACTCAGTGTCAAAAGTTGAACACAAGCCAGAGAGAGAGCAGCTCAGCAGCACTATCTGTCATCATCTGTGACCACAGCTCCTGTCACATGGGCAGAAGAATCCCCCCCCCTTCACCACATCTCATAAAAGGACAAAGCAGTAGTTGCGTCAAGTCGTAAATGTTTGTGTACCAAACTGTTCACCCTCTCCTTCTTTCAGCTTCTCCTGTATTTCTGTGACAAACTCACTGGCCTTTGCCCTGGTGAAACTGCAGCTCAAGCCCAGCAGGTGTTCTCAAACAGCCTGTAAACACTCAGGACTCATTTCAAAGAATCCAGCACACCCAGGCAGGAGAAGCCCCTCTCGCCGGAGAGGAGCTGCCCCCAGCAAACAGCAGCAGGAAACTCTGCCACAAGCAGGCTGGGACTCTAGTTTTTTTTCCCAAAATGCCAAATTCGCAGCCACATCAGCGTGGGCAGACCATGAGTTTTGGTGTAAGACTGGTGGCTCGACTCTGCTGACGCCAAGGACCTGCTGAGCAGGCGCCTGCAGAACGGGCTGCCAGCGACCCCCCTGAGCAGCACAGGATGGGCTGTGCAGGGTGGCAGTGTCAGCCACCATGAGACACCTCTGGTCTGGGGAAAAGCTGGCACTGTCAGGGCAAACATCTGTCAGCCTCACACATTTCAGCTCCAGTAAGAAACACGGTAATTGTATCATCCATTTTCCACACTCACACCATGACGTGCCCAGCCAAGGAAGAGGCTTGGACAGTCAGGACTGCAGGCACTCGTGGCCATGTTGATTTAAGCTTATTCCCTTTCTGTCTAAATAAACACGTGTGTTATGAATGATGAACGTTCCTCCCCTAACCCTAATGTGCCTCATGTTGAACTCTGTTTCCCTTACTGCTGCACTTCCATATTTCCACAGGCCTTTCCTGAGACTTGTAGGGAACAAAATGCATAGAAACCTTACAGCTGGAGGGTCGAGTTGCAAAGGGAAGCGAGGGCTGGAGGAGCTGCTGTGCCCGACAGGCAATCCCCTGCTGCAGCCTCTCCCACCCTCCTCTTCACCTCCCCCAAATCCCCGTCCTTACCTCGTAGGACCACACGCACTGCACCCCGGCGAACCTCCGCACGCATCTCCCCACTTCCACGTCCTCGTGGGTGGTGTACATCTCTCGCAGGCACTCTCCGATGTGGGGCACCATCCTGCGCAGCACCTCCCGGCTCATGATCACTCCCGGCCCCCCCATGCAGAAGTTCTCGCCCGGCTCCAGCGCCAGCTTGCCCATCTCCTCCGTGGTGCCGAGCCCCGTCTGCCCCAGGAAGAGCGGCTCGCTGCTGTTCAGGCTCCTCAGGAAGTTCTCCAGCTTGTCCCCTTTGATGTAAACGTCATCGTCGGCCCTCATGAACCATTCGTATTTGTCCAAGTAGTGGTCATGCATGTATTTGAGCATCATGAAGGACTTCTTCTGGGGCGGGTAAGAGTCATCCACACCCGGGAGCGGCACGATGGGGATGGGAATAGAGGTGTCCGAACCCTCGCTGGAGAAGAATTCAACCTTGCCAGGAATGGTTTTGGACCACGTTCTAGATGGAAAAAGACAAAAAGGACTACTTAAGTATGCAAACCAGGGGGGGCAGAGAGTGCTACCGGAGACTGCACCTCATCTCCTCCACAGATTTCCCTCAGAAATGCCCTGAAAAGTTATTTCTTACCACATAAACGAGGGCATTGACATGGCACAAGGAGCAATGGGTACAACACACAAAAAATTCTGATATGCTAAGCATCTGCATATCAATTTTGCACATCTATGTGTTAGAGAAATAATTCAGTAGTAGCAGTTCACTAGTGGCAGGCAGGATTTCTTAAGCCCACTCAGTTTTGGTCTACAGCTACTGGTCACAAAATACAGAGGGGAGACAATACGGGCAAACAATTCACATACAACTGGATTTAGTGCTTCCAAAGCTTCCCTGTAAGTTATTCAGCATCATATCCACCTTCCATTCCATGGAAGCCTCCCCAAAAGCTCAAATGTGCACTCAGAAACACTGACTTCCCGAGAGTAAATTCACAGGAACTTGCAAGGAATTGGTATCCCACGGGAAACCAACCAAACAGCAACTTCTCCAGATGGTGTGTGGAGAAGCAAAGCACAGAGCATGGAGCAGCAGCAACCTCAGGCCAGTTTGTCCATACAAAGTCCTGAAAGATGCCTGTAAAACATGTAATTCCCACAATAACATGGTGCTACCAACACCTGCACCTCCAGCAGCTTTCCAGACACTTCAATCCAGATTTTAGTGGAGAGGAACGTCACTGAAGAGGAGCTTTTCCTCTGCAAAGCAGCACAAAGACAACATCTGCTCCACACCTTCCGTGCTCCTCTGACAAATCCAACCCATCTGCATGGGCAAACTGGGTCACTTATATGGCAGGAAGAGCTGTAGGATGATTCCACAGGGCAGACTGCAGAACAGGCTCCTCCAGGGAGGATTTTCAGTCACGTAACCATTACTGCCTTGCCCTAAAAATTATTAATTTTAAGTTTTCAGTACCATTTTCTGATATTCCATTTGGGAAAAGAGCAGAGATAACATATCCCTCACAGAAAACTATTTCCATTGGTGAACTGACAAGTTTTGCCCCTTTTTGTATAGGGGGAAACTATTTTATGATTTTATTTGGTGGCTATGCTCAGAATATAATCTAAAGCTGAATGTGAAAACACTCTCAAGGTAAAGGACACAGTATTCCCTCAATGCACCACTGTAATTTTGACCAGATGCCTCTCAGCACAGGTTTCTTGCCAAAACCTGAGCAGATTTTGGGCAGCAAAGAGCATCTGAAAACTGAACTCTCCAGAATTAGCTGTTGTGCAAAGTCTGAAAGGTAAAAACATTTCAGAAGAACTGTTCTTTCAGTTCCACCAGAAAATGCAAAGGTATTTAATGAGACTCACCTAAACATCAACTTTGACACCTTAACAGTTTCACACTAATTGAGCTGTGTGTAATTAATACCACCCAATTACTTTAAAAGCTTTGTCTTCTGGATCTTACTGCCACGGGTAGGGTTTCATCGGAAAAGTTTGGATCCCAGGTTCCCAAAGTGAAGTCAATGGAAATGTCCCTGTTGACTTCACAGCAGACATGATAAGGCCTTTAATCATCAGTGATGCAATTAATGCACAGTATAACTGGTTCCAAGTCATATCCTGCCAAGGCACTGAAAACTGCCCCTTTTAAAAGTGACATGATCATATTCTGACCTTTCACTAGCTATTAAGGAAGTTCCGCTGTTTATTTTTTGACACCCACACTCAACACACAAATCACCTACAGCTCTTCCCACATCAGCTCCCAATCGCAGTTTAAAAGACTTTTCTTCATCAAAGGAACTGGATGCATTTCAGTTTTAACCTCACAGAAGTAAAAGGCAGGGGACACTGCTGAGAAATCTCATCCACTGCACCCAGTTCCCAACGCAGCTTTGGGTGGACCCAGAACAAGTTATTAGCTAAAGTCTTATGGAAATTTGTGTTTATCGACTTTTTTTATTCAAAAGCAAAGAACGAATTTTCAGACTTGCTCTTGATATCCTGAAATACCTGCCTCCATAATGACTACCAATCTACAGATAATGCAGGGTGTTTTCCATCACTCCAAGCTTTAGCTCCTTTCTGAGCATTTGTCTTCAACTAGTTTTTTGGGGGTTTTTAACACCGCCACCCATTCTGTTGGTTCCCAGCTTAAACTTACTCCCTGCTCTCCAACTAGGTACCTTCACCTCAGGGCCCACAAGGTATTGTCATGAGAAGAATTCCCATTCAGTGGAGAGGGAACAAAATGCATAGTACATCCAGAAACCCCGGCACGTTTAATTCCCAGTCTTCTTATTGCACTAAACTCTCCCATCTCAAAGCCAGTTTGAGCCCATCCTTCCACATATCTGGGCCATATTTAAGTTCCACATTAAAGCAGGAGGCATATATAAACCAGAGACATATTCCTGCATATGTGAGGAGCACAATATGGAGAGAAAGACCTCGTCCTAACAATAACCACCCCCCAAGGACCAGCCTGTGAGCGGGGTCAGCACCAAAATGTCACTTCAGCCTTGGGATCTCACTCAACCACACCAACCAAGCCCAGCACAGCTTGACTAAGCCTTTGTTCACTTCCTGCAACAACACAGTTTCTACGATGAGCCAACTCGACGTGTTATTTGTGACTGTGGCTTTGAGCATTTGTTCAATCCCGAACAGGCAAAGCACATTCCCACACGGAAAAAGGGCCCGAGTGTGTGTCAAGGCAAGCACGGCTCGGCACAGGCTGAAACAATGGGAGGCACCACGGGCTGCTCCTCACGTCTGAGCACAGCTTGCTGCAGCCCTTTTGGGGGACACAACACAGAGAGAACACTTTGCTCAGGAAACATGTTGTTGCACTCGGCCAAAGAAGCCAAACCACAGACAGCCAAGATGAACCAAAAGCATGTTTTTCTGACCCCAGTTACCAGCAGAGCTAAGGACTGGTAAATGCAGGGATGAATTCTGAGCAAAGTTGCTTTTAACATTTCTCTCTGACGTTGCAAAGAATAAGACCTGGTTCAATCACCAGCCACTCCACAGATTAGTGTGTTAACATACATTTCTCACCTGTCCTCCCACCTCCAGTCTAGTCTACCATGTCTGCTCTCAGGTTATGGGCAGTAACCTGACCCTTTTCAGCTTCCTAGCACAGAGCTCTTGTCTCAACACCTCCCCACCTCTGTGGCCCCACCAGCACCCACTGACATCACTTCCCTGGTAAGGGGTTCTCCAATTAAGACTTGCAGGTTGTATCTGAAGAAGTGCATGTCTGATAATCAAAAAAACAAGGGAAAATGTTTTTATTGAAACTTGATGCCTTTTTTCCCCTCAACTGCCTATCACCCTCAGCTGTTTAAAGGACTTGTGGACACAACATTTCTGCCACCAGACTCCTGTATCTACACCTGCAGAGAACACCTTCACTGCAGTGATCAACTTTGGTGGCCTCAGTCAGCTCAAAGCCATTTCCACTCTGTCCAGAGAGAAAGATCAGGTTCTGAATACAACTGATACATGTACTGAACTGGTCATTTAAAAACCCAGTAATGGAACTGCTCTGACAGATCCCAACTTTATCTCCTCCATGTAATCTGAATCTGCTGCCTGAACAGGAGGATGTGCATGAATCAGGACAGCAGGGCTCTCTATTACCTTCCCCAGGAGGTAAAACACCTGCACAACTGTGTGTGACCTGGTTTCTCTCAGTGCACAAGGTACAGAACTCTAACAAAGCTGAAGTTTGCATTGACAAGGAAATCAAAAGCAAAAATTAAACAAACACCAACAAAATCAGTAATGCTTCTTGAGAAGAAAGCTCTTAGCAGAGAACATTTGGTAGCCAGCACTGCTGGCTACCAAATCAATTTTACCATCCCTCAGCTGGTTTTGTACACTGGATATCCTACATGTGCCCTAATCTAAGCAAGTCAGAAGCAAACTGGATGAAGAGATTTTATCCCAGGTGGTAGAGGTGTTCATGACATACAGAAAACTTTGTGCACACTGAGAGTGCTAAAACACCCCAATATTTTTTAAAAGGCCATCACAATTATAGTCATCAAATCTTGTTGTAAGTTAATTCTTCACTCAAAAAGAAGCTTAAAAAGCACAGCTTGAAGCAGGAGGAGCACAGATCTTGAATGTTTTATCTTGAGTTTCCAGTATTTATTATTTATTTGTATCACCTTGCTTTGTTATCAGTTACGCAGACAGTGTTCCCTTTGTAGAGACCCAAGCTGCAGTCTATGACAAAGAACATATTTGGTTTTTGTCTGCAGCTCAGGAACCTCCCTTAGAGGAGATCAGATAAAGCATTTAAAGTTTTGAGAAACAGTCATCCTGTATAATTACACTGAAGAAAATCATAATTTGTGAAACACTCAGCAAGATAACAGACTTAAAAGACTGATGTCTTGAATGCAGCTAAATTTCATGTTGAATTAGGGCTAGTTTTGCATAACTTCAAGGTCCCATCTTTCAAGCAACATTTGCTAGAGGGGAAGCAATAAACCACAGCTTAGCCAGGAGAACTGGCATGGAAACCAGCACACTGCTCCTGCACGTGGTACTGCAGATGACCATCACGAGAGGCCTCCAAAAAAAGCTGGATTCTAACATTTCCAGATAGGTTTAAAATATCTTGTCATTAAGATCTGCATTAGAGAACTCAGATTTTGAGGAAAAGCTCCAGCCCAGTTCTTGCAGGACAGCTTTAATGGAAAACCCAAGCAGCTTCCACAGCTCTTAGAATCCTTTGAACTAAACTCTTCCAATTTAAAGTGGTGCCAGTTTTCTCTCCATGGATATCCACCCACCTTCCCTGTGGAAACAGGGACAGAAATGGATCCATCACCTGTAGGCACACCCATAGTCACCAGGTAATTCGAAGATCAAAGCCCAAGGCTCCCAGAGGTTTGGGCCACGTGGTTATTGTGGAGTGTGTAGGTGACTTTGTTTCCCCTTATCACCCACCTACCAACGCCAGCTGCTCTCACTGTATTTGTTTCACACTGTTCCTTAAACATTCTTGCCAATTTTAGGTTACTGCTCGGTACATCACATGCCTGCTGGAAGGCACAGGAGCAGGATAGAAGCGAGCTCTCACTACTGCAGTACTGTGGTACAACTCACACGTGAAGCAAAACATGTCACGACGTTCAAAGTCACTTCACATGATCCCCCAGCCACCCAGGCTCTGAAGTTAAAAGCCGCACAACAATGTGTTTTGTATTACACTCCTGCAGCAGCTACTGCAGGCTTAGACAGATAATAAGAACTCCTTTAGCCCCCAAATCCTTCTGGCTGCCTTTCACTTAAGCCCTTCCAAGCACTCAGGTATTTGGATCCCAGCGCACGCTGTCTCCTATAAGCCACCACCAGCAGTGTGGCAGCACGTTCGAAATGGAGCCTCCCAAGGGCATCCTTGTGCCACGGGAGAGGGATGGCTTAGGACGAGCCCTGGGCATCCCTCGTGCTCCTCGTGGCACTCGAGGGTGCCCTGGGGGCTGTCCCAAGCCGGGAATTTCTGCGGCTTGTTCCTGCCAAAGGCCAGCCGCTGACATCTCGCCATTAACTGCATTCACGCTACTCTCCTGCCACGTTTCCCGGGAAATCTAGTTGCTACGCAAAAAAAAAAAAAGGAGAAGGAAAAAAAAAAAAAAAAAAGAAAATGGGTTAACTGCCTGATATTTCTGTTCCTGAGACAGCAGACTTAAATCTTCTGGGAGCCTGCTTATTCCCATCCTCTCCTTCCTGCAGCTCTTTTAGGACAACTCCCCTCAACTGCAAAGCCATTAGCACATATTGTTGCACTTTCCCTGAACCCCAGCCACGCTTTAACTCCTTCCTGCCCGGCTCTTTCCCTGCCCACTGGATGTGCCCGCCCTTGGATGTGCCACCGCACTTCGGGCTCCTGGCAGGGATGCTCCGCTAACCCGCCTGTCAGAGGCAGCGACTGCTGAGGCTGCAAACCTGCCCCCCGAAAACCCGTGGATCTAAAGCTTATTCTCCACGACTGTTTCAAAGAATCAAGGGGCTCCCGAAAATCCAGCAGGCCCGTTTTGCCTCGCTGTGGTCATTTTGCTTGTGATTGATGGTCAGGAAGTGGATTGCTTCCCCTCTTTTAGACCCTATCTGGATTCACAGCAGCAAGGATCAGCAAATGCTTTCCGCTCCGGCCCCTTTTAGCTGTGTCTGTAAATGGCCTTTGAGCCACAGCAATTTGGAGGTATTCAGCCTCTGAATCCCTAATTCCTTTCAGCGTGGTATCAAGGCTCTGCACACGCTGCCACCCCGGGAATGCCTTGCTAGCAGCTTCCCATTTCACTGGCTGTGCCAGCGATTCAGCTCACCAGGATGCTTTGTCAATGTAGTAATCCCAGCAATTGTCTGCTTGAGTACTTCATGGCAATCAAAAGCCATTTAAGACTTCAGGTTTGTCTTCCTCTTCCCCCCTCCCCACTTTCCCCCAAAGATGTCTTCCTGTCACCAGGACATTAGCTCATTTCTTTCACCAACGGAGGTGAGAAAAATGCATTTAGCCCTACCACATCGCTAAGAGTCTCTTTTCCCGTCCTGCATCATCTCTAGAGGTTAAACCAAAATAGCTGTGCGGTAGAAAGCGATACTCAGATCTCCTTCTAAAGGCTGAAGGAGCTCAATTCCATTAGCTGGATTTGTTAAGTTGCATCTTTAGGCATTGTTTTGTGTGAACAGATGTTGCAGATCTTGGTTCTGTAAACCCAGCTCTGCTCAGCAATGAGAATCCTTCCCACACCACCAGCAAAGTGACTTCCTCCCCAAACAACACCCATCTCTGGACAACAGTGTGATAAATTTCCCTTTCTTGAATTCTTGACGCAAAATCTGATGGATGCTAGACAAGCTCTTCTGCCAGAAAACCTGTTACATGATGTTCCAATACAACTCCAGTCTCTCTGTATGCAAATCACTCAGCTCATGAGATCTGCAATCCAAAATACTCCATCCCACATGGTGATGAAAAGAACACAACCCTGAAGAAACAGATTCTTTCACCCATCATGCTCTCTCTGTAACTTAATTACAGGTCTGCTGCTGAAAGAAGGAATTAAGTTTCCATTAAAACCATCGTTGGTGGACAATATGCCTCAGATTGCCCAAATTAAGCAATTTTACTGCATTTGATGCTGATATAAGATCTTCTGGAACCAGAGCTGGGAAGGGGAGAAGGTGGTCCATCATACACAGTTTTGCCATCCTGTTCTTACTGGCCAATAGGGCCAAGTACTTTTCAGCCAGGGCAGGCAGGAGATGGAAAAGGGTTTGTTCCAGCACAAGACTAAGGGGGATGTTTTATTAAAGATCCTCTCCAGAGCTCCTGGCTGCTCCTCCGGAGCTGCTGGCTCTGCAGAGCTGGGGTTATACCCGAGCTGACATTTTAGCTCTTAACTCTTTCAGCTTTCCCAAGCGGGCTTCCCGCAGCAGCACTGCCTGCTGGCCCGAACGACAGAGCAATAAGCATATTCTAGCATATTTCAGCAGAGCAGAGTGTTTCACCAAAGCCACAGACACGTCTCTCACAGAAGAGATGATTATCCTGATGCTGCCGAGGCTTTGGGCAGCATTCCCGTCAGCACACGGCACTCACGGCCATGCCCAGCTACAGCTGCAGACCACGCCGTGGGTTACAGCGAGTGACACACTGCAAAGCACAGAGATTGCCCCTGCTCCAAAAATAGGTGTGCTCAGGTAACAAACACACGGCTCTGAGACCCCAGTCCCTGCACCAGCTCCACCAGCCCCACGCTTGGAGCGTTTCACCCAAGCTGACTTCCCTCATCCAAGCTGTTTCACTACCTGGTCCAGCCTCAGCAAGCAGAGGTGGGTTTTACTCTTTGTTCCCAGATGCCTTTTCTGGGTCTCATTCCCAAGCACATGCTTTTGTCTTGGGGCTTTTCTTCCCTATCCAGGGGGTTACAGCGGTCTCCGAACTTTATCCCTGTGACCATCGGGCTGTGAGCTCTCCCCAGAAGCAGCAGCCAAGGGCTGCACCAGCGCAGCACAGCCGTGCCCAAGGCGGGAGCTCTGAGGGAGGCACTTTGCTGCCCGTGCCCCCTCGCTATGCTGGGGCATCCTGACCCTCAGGCAAAGCCGCTGGGCCACCTGCCAGGTGGTGCTTGGCTGCACCAGACCCTGCGAGAGCCGCAGCGCGACTGTCTCGACCCCTGCCATCCCCTCGCGGACCTGCCCGGGCAGCGGAGGATGGCTCGGGGCACCGATCTCCCCTCAGCCCGCCCGGAGAGAGCCCCGGGGCGCCCTCACCGCGCCCGGGACGGTGCGAGGAGAGCCGGGCTGAGCGTGCCCCGAGCACCGCGAACACCTGCCCCGGGCACAGGGGGGACACCCCGGGGGGACAGAGGGCAGCCCGGGCCGGGGGGTCTTCCCTCGGGGCGAGCCGAGAGCCGAGCCCGGCCGGGCTCACCCGAGACAAGTCCGCCTCAGCTGAACGCGGCCAAACCGAGCCGAGCTGAATGGGACCGAACCGAGACAAGCCCAGCCAAACCGAGCCGAGCCCAGCTGCATGCGACTGAGCCGAGATAAGCCCGGCTTGGCTGAACACGGCCAAACCGAGCCGAGCTGAGCCCAGCTGAATGGGGACTGAGCCGAGATAAGCCCGGCTTGGCTGAACACGGCCAAACCGAGCCGAGCTGAGCCCAGCTGAATGGGACTGAGCCGAGATAAGCCCGGCTTGGCTGAACACGGCCAAACCGAGCCGAGCTGAGCCCAGCTGAAT
>VXBX01009318.1:951794-964724 GCA_013400415.1 Scytalopus superciliaris | reverse complement strand
CCGAGCCGGCTCGGACGGGGCTCGGGGCAGACCGGGACAGTGGAAGGTGTCCCCGCCCGGGGCAGGGGGTTGGAGTGAGATCGAGCTTTAAGGTCCCTCACGACCCAAACCAGCCTGTGGTTCTGTGGCAGGGACCGGCACCTTGACCAAGCATCCCACACGGGACAGGGACCTCGACCTTGCATCTCACACTGTGACCGGGACACCAGAACATCAGCCCAGCTGAAACAAGAGGCTAAAACAACGTGGGTGCCCAGATCTGGGGACAGGGACTGGTCATAACCCTGTGCCCAGCCCCCAGGGCAGGAGCCTGCCTCGGGAGCCAGGACTGGGACTCCAGCCCTTCACACCACGATGGGGCACTGACTCAGGAGAGGCTCCAGGTTCCCGCTGCCCTGTGGCACATGCAGAAGGAGGCGGGCAGTGAGGAGCAGCCTCCCGGCCCCGTTAGCCTGGCACTGATGCATTCCTGCAGCACATACTCTGGTGCCAGGGACTGAAAGCATAGGCAGCCCTCCATTTTTTCCCACCTTGCTAATTAAACCGACCAGAAATAGGTCAGTCTGTTTCCATCCGCAGGCTACAGTGACTGCTCAGCAGAGTAAAGACTTTACTGAGTGAAGATTTCTTTCTCTTTTGTCCACACTGACTCCCCACGTGCATTTCATCTACAGAGTGCTTCAGCTTCAAACACTGCAGCCCCAAACCCTTCACATTTCACAGGACAAAAACCCTCCAGTCTTAACAGCAGAAACTTATCAAGTACAACATGCTGACCTCCTGCTTATCGTTGTGGTTTTCTCCATTTCCTGCCCACTTCAGCTTTTCCAGCTGCCATTTTAAATTTTATTTGTATCACGATGTCATCCACAACAAGCGGAGAAGAAAGTCTTGGTGTAGCAGCAGCCTGCTCTTGGGCATGAACAATTGCAAAAGAGGAATCAATAACAAATTAATAATAAGCCATGTTTTTATGATCCTGGCATTGCAAGTAATTTTATCACTTCTGGAATTAAGCGGGTAATACCCCAATCTGCTTATATAACAAACCTGATGACATGTCTTGAAAACAATGCTTTTGTGTGGGGTTTATTGTTCTGTGATGGTAAAATCCTCATACCAACATCAGCACCAGTGAACTCTTGATGTCAGGAGCAATAAATAACACAAGGAAAGTGCCAGCACAATTTATGGTATTAAACAACAGTAAAATTAAAGATAAAAAGAAAGAAACTAGATAAGTAACACAAACAATGAACAGGAAAAAAGAGCAGGAGTTCTCTTTTGGGTTGCCCATGAGCAAAAGAGAAGTACTGAGATATGTGTTTGTGGGAAGGGGAACAGAACAACTAAATGGTGAAAGAGAGGGAAAGGAAGCCCAGTCCAAACTGGAATGCACATGAAGTGGGTAAAGCCAGAGAAGGGCTGAAGCACCATCACTTGGCAAGGGCCAGCTGGACTGTTCTTTCCATTCCTTCCATGTGGGAAATTCCACCTCCCCACCCTCTCCCTGCAATCACTACTGTAATTCCTTTCTGTTTCCCAGGGTTTGCAATGCTTCACTATTATTTCTAACCACTGGTGCCCTGATCTCTTTCCATGAAGTCTGGGGTTATCCTCAGCCAGTGCCACTCCACACATGTGGATCTTTTAGGTCACTTGTAAAAACTTCTTCATCAAACTCTGCTTCTCCCCTCTCGCCACAGGCCTGACCATCAGGTCCTGAAATATAGGACACTGGTGGATGTTGAAGCTGAAATAAAATGTAAGGCCACTCCTTTCCAAGAGAGGCACATGTGGCAAGTCCATGAGCAGGAATGGGATTGTTCTCTCCGTGCTCCAAATCAGCTGTAAAAATTTCCTGATTCAAGGGAAAGCCACAGTGGCCTATGAATTACAGGAAAAGGCAGAGCTAGCGTGGCTAAAAGGCAATAAAAAAGAGAAAGGTTGGGACTGGGGCTGAGGAGCTGTCACTTGGCTTCTTCCCACAGAGAAAAGAAGTTAGTCACCAGAACTCCGTGCAAGTTGAGCACACATGGAAAAGATGAAGTACAGCAGCACACTCCTCTGTTACATCTCCTCAGCCCAGAGCTCTCCTTTGGCATGTTCCCACCTCCCTGCACCTCCCCAGCAATTACAGTCCTGGAGCTCATCATATCCAGGGGGCGAGCAGAGAGTGTTTGGGGAGGGGGCAGGAGAAGGAAGGGACCATTTCCTGGTGCCAGGATTTGACCTGAAGAGGAGGCATGTTCAGACTTCACCCTGCTGCCACCACTGGAGATCACACCCTGGGCTGTAAGGCCAAGATGTCCAGCTGTAAAGAGCGTGGGTGACACCTGGGAATGCTGCAATGCTCACACAACCTCCCACAGCACATCCAAGTGCCTCCCTTTCTGTCACCTATTGTGCCAAAGTCACGTTCCAAAGCGTTGGGCAGGCAAATGCCCCTTTTACTGCTCCTGCCCTCTCCCCGTTCTTGCATAGAGCAGCTGCTGTTNAAAAAAGGAAAAAAAGCAGATTAAGGGAAAACTTGAAGAGAAAGGCTTAGTTCTTCCAGCAGAAATCTAACCCTGCTGTTAACTGTATGTTTTTAATCTGGATGGCAGAGAAGGGGTCATACTGCATAATCACATTTAAGTGCCTTCCTCTACTAATACAGCCCTTATTCTCAATAAATAATTGACACTATGTGGTATTTTTCTCATATAACACTGTATACAAGCATAAACACATTTTTATGCAGCGTGTTTTCTATTCCATGTGGAATGGCTCAAGGAAATATTCTGAGGGCTCTCCAAAACCTGCAGAGGATGCACATCGTGTGTGCTCATTCTCCACGTTCCCATCCCACTCACTCCAGTGAGATTAGCACCCGGACCAGCCAGCAAGAGCCCACTTGACAGGCCCACATGGTTTAGATTCATAATCAGATTAACAAAACAGTAATCCTATTTTTAAACAATGAAAAAGTCGAGTCCTTGAGGCTGTGAGCTGGGGTGTGTGTGTGCATACAGAATAGATGTCATCCTTTTGGAATAAAGAACCTTAATACCAAATGAAAAAAAGTTTCTTCTACAGAGGAAACTCTGCCCTGTAGAGGAAAGAGGGAATATCTTACATTATACCACTCCTTTCCCATTGATTTTGACCTCTGATGAGCCCACCCCAATACTTGCAGGATGTACCTTTGCAATATACACTTTCTACCACATTTTAAAATAATAGTTAAAGAAGTGAACTACTTCCTGAACGCTCCAGAAGCTTTAATTATGAATGTTCCAGTACTTAAACTTATACTGCAAAAACTGCCCAGCCACTGGAAAATGAGCATATTTCATATATTCAAGGTAGCAGACTCACGGTGGAAAAAATCTCACTGGGCAACCAGCAGCATTTGTCTCTGTCACAGTATTTCCAGCACCGCTGCATTTTCCCAAATGATGCAGAAACTCCTTTCCCAGCTCCAGCACCCACTTTTTTTTTTCCCCTTCCGTCCTCTTCAGGTCCTGCCATGGCCGAATGACTCAGAAGGTGCCGGTTCAAGGGGGGCTGAGAGGAGGGAGGTTGTGCCACGGCTCGCCCCTGCCCAAAGCCGGCCCGACATTGCCATCGCCCGGCCCCGCAGCGCAGCGCAGCCTCCTCCGCCTCCCCGGCCGGGCTGCACAAGAAGAAACTGAATTTACAGCCAGCGTTACCCCCTCCCGTATGAGACAGTTTTAGGACCTGGGTTTGGTTTTTTTCAAAGTGCATCTTTTAGGCCAAGCCAACAGCAACTCTCCATTTTAATGCAGAGCACAAGAATGAGACTGAAAGGCCAGGTATTTCAGGATATCGATTTCCCTTCCATTCTCTTTAAATATAATTTCCTAAGTTCTTTTCCCTGCCGTCCCTACACAACTGTCACCCTCGGAAGCAGCTCGGAAGCTCAGCCTGGCAACCAGCACACAGAGAGAATCTTGATTAGCGAACTACCAGTAAACTAGACACAGACAGGGGAATGAAAATTTATCAGTGGAGATCTTTCTCTGTGCTGAAAATGCTTTTTAGCAGGTGTGCACTTCAAAACACAAATGATCACAGCAATAAACACGAGAGCAGTGGCTGCCCACCTGCAACAGGAACCTGCAAGGAAAATATGTATTTCCCCACCAAAGCTGAGCTGAGGGGACCTATTCCATTGCAGACATTGGGTTTTCATTAAAAAAACAACCAAAGTTTTTGAAGTTGCTGGCTCTGGAGTTTGGGAATATGGGCAGGCAGGGTGTGTGTCAGGCGTGGAACAGCTGGCTTGGAAGCTCCCACAGAATCAGCTACAGCGGCACAGCCGGGCCAGGACACCACCCAGCCAGCAGCCGTGTGCTTTTCCTTTGTGGTTGCAGAGCTGTTCCAAAAGCCAAGCTTTCATTCCACAAAGGAGGCAGGGAAAAGAAAGAAAAACCCCAGGTTTCAGCCCATCCAAGTCTAGACCTGCTTTTTTTCCAGCTGGAAATTACATAGTTTTAGTGTTCGGCAATAGCGTGGACAGAAGCGCTGAGCCCCACTCGTGGCTAAACTGATCCCTTAAAAGTTGCCACTTTTTAGCCTGTACAAGGGCAAAATTCATCCAGCTGATGCAGAGATGTGTGCTGATGTGCAGCCAGGCTTGCAAAATCACAACTGCCCAAGAAGGGAGCAGCGTGGTTTAGCAGGAGGCAGAAAGAACAGTGGTTAGGGAGGTTTAAATGCAGCCAGTAAGCACAGGGCTGCTGGGGAAAGGTACAGGAGACTGCCAGGCTGGATGCCATCCTCCTGCACAGAGCTCTGGAGTGTGAAGTCATCTTTTAGAGAGGGGAATAAGACATGAAACCCAAGAAAAAACACCCAAATCTAAACACCTGAGCAGAGTCTGAGCACAGAACAACTGTGGAACAGCCCAACTCCTTTTTGAGTCAAAATAGTGCAGAGCTGCACAAAACACAGCACGTGAGATTTGTTAGCACTGGCACACATTCCACACCTGCATTCAGGCTCTGCAAGGGCACACTCCTTGTCCAGAATCTGTTCCTTGCAGATATAGGTGTAATTATCATTTTCATTCACACTGATCTTTGATTAACACACAGATAATTGAGGAATGCCTGGGAACAGCTCTGTTGACAGATTCCCTGATCGCCCTCACCCACCCAACTCCATCTTCTGTTGTTTGTTATTAAAAATTTCCAGCACAAGAAACATATTTTTTAAACAACCAAGTATGCAATATCACTCTTAAAATCTTTCTCTCCTTTCACAATGTTTTGGAAAGGCATAAATAAAGCCAAGTAAATTTTATGAGTGTGACAACATGGGGTTTTTTGTTCACTTTTAACTCCAGTGCTCAGTATCTGCCGATGAATAGTTAAGAGAACTATGCACAAACCAGATCTCATCTGCAATTTAAAGGAAACAAAAAGCTTTGCTCCTGAGGCATATAAATCATCCAAAAGCAATAAAAATTACTTAGCTGCACATTTTCAGGAATTTTTGTGCCTCTGAACATTTGCTTGATTTAGGATTTTTCAATATCCCAAACAGATTACTCTTCAGTGGTCCAATACCATTACACAGCAGTTTATTAGCCTTGAATTAACTGAGTTTGTTACCCAGCTTCTTCCAGACAAAGGTATTTCCAGAACATCTGCATCAGTAAAGCAAGAGGCTTCTTGCATAACTGCTCTAGTGAGGGGGGGAAAAATTCTCCTGAAGGCTTTTTAATATGATCTTTCATAATTCAAGTTCTTGGGAATTCATACCAAAGCAGGAACAATGGATTCATTAAATAGTTTACTTTTACCTAATGCTTTCTGCATGCTCCACTCTTAAGCTATAAAGCAGCAAGCAACCACCTTTCCATAATGTTTGTGGTCAGGGGAGAGCTTTCCATTTGAAGTCAGAGGAAAAATCCTTCCATCTTGTGCAGGTTGCAAGCCAAAAAAGAAGTTTTACAAACTAAGATTCTTCCTCCCACCCTGTCCAATAGCTTAGAAGTGCCTGATCAAGGAAAATTTAGGGATTCGAGGATTAAAATTAAATTTTAAAAAATGTAAGGGACAAAGAAGGTTGAAGTTTCCAGAAATATGTAAATCACTTCATTCTTACTGGATATGTCTTAATAAATCTCAGAACTGGGCAAAAAGCCATATCCCCAGTCCTAGCCAGAAGCAAGTCTTGAGTCACAGAGAAAGATCAGCATATACTCAGTTCAGACCTGCTTATTGATTTCTTAAAATTATTTAAATCTTAAAATTAAATTCTTAAAATTAATCAAATAAATCCATCCTGACCATTTTATCAGCACAGGGATTTCTGCTTCTTTAAGACAAACCTCCCCCCTCTTTTTTTTCTGAAAACAACACCTCAGTCTATTGCCTGTTTCCCCAACACAAGGGGAAGATGTTCCCCAAGGCAGGAGTAAGATCACAACTTAGTCCTCTTTCCTGAGGAATAATCTTCAGATCTTGACAATATCCTTTCCCACCTCTATTTTTCTTTTGCCTTGTTAAAGATTAAAACCTGAAGTTACATACATCTGTTAAAATGGAAATTTAAGTTTACATGGGGAAACAGACAAAGGCCAGGGAATGAAAAGGAGTTTCCATAGGAACATCAACAGCCTTCCCACCTCCTTCACACACTTGAACACACACTTCATGGGTCTAAAGCAAAGGGCTCTTGGCCTTTCCATTTCATTACCTGGCAACTTTAAAACTCACTAGTAACACGCTCCTGTTACATTTATAGCCAAGAGAAATATCTAATGCACATAAACTGTGTATTCCAAGTTGGCACTCGTACCTATTGATGAACACAGAGACTGCAAGAGAAAGTGTTCAGGAACAGGTGCTCAGGCATCCCTAAGCTATAAGGAACACTCCAGTGCCTACAGCCAACCTCAGTGGCACTAACTGGACACAGGGACACTTGTCCTTTTCTAACAGGGACTATTTCACTCTTTTCCAAAGACAGCCTGGATTTTATTTGTCTGTCACATTTTGTGCTGGAGAGCAAATCAGGGTGATGGGATGTTTGCAAAGCTCAGTTATGATGACCAGTTCTGATTTCTATCCCCAGAGCTGGATATACACCAGCAGGATGAAAACCACACACTCTTTGCAGCCCCTCACTTGCAGTGTGACATGTTCCCTGGCCAGAGCCCTCCTCAGCACACAGCACCCCCAGCCTGGGTGCTGCACAACCTGGCAGCAGGGTCATTTCATCTCCCATTTTGCTTTATCCACATTTATGGCACTAGAACACCTGCCTTCTGTAAAAAGATGGTGTAGAAAACCACGAGATTGTAAATACTAGATTTATGATTTGTTTGCAATTGTATTTAATATTAACAGTATCTTCTTTTTACAAAGCAGTTGAAATAATAATAATAAAAAAAAAAGGAATAGCAAGAACACCCCTCCCACCATGTGCTGTCTAGCATGTCTAGCATCAGTAATCCTCACTGGTTTGTTTACCATTTATGAGGAAAACATCATTCAAGCTGGCTTGTCACAGAGACTCTTCTGCAATAACTGGCCTTTGGTGCAAATCCGTGGCATTTGTCAGATCACCTGTTTTTTTTCTGACAGTCCCTCTGCCTAAATTCAAGGTGTCTGGCAATGACAATATCCTTCCTCTCTACATTACCTTCCAGACAAACACAGTAGATCTGGTAACACATGTCTGAGGATGGCAAATATCCTCATTTTACAGAGGTAAACAGAGCACAGATAATTAAATTTGCCTGAGGCCAGTGTTTTGAATAGCCAGAGAGCTCAGATCTCACAATCCCAGGTGATGATTCACCTCGGCTGGAGACTGTGCCCCCCTCTCTACAGAAGAGTGAAAATTAACTGATGACACTGAAATTGTTTCTGTGTCCTCTCTAAGAGGGTCAAGGATTTTTCTGGTGCAGGACCAGCCAATGTGTTACAGTTTGGAAAAGGTGTGAATCTGTTTTAACAGCAGCACTAAACCAGCCCCAAAGGAGTCCCTGTGACAGGCAAACTGTAGGCAGTTAGACAGTGGGCATGATCAAGCCTGCTAGTGCCATGGGACACTAGGGAGGTTAACCTCATCCACCTGCTGATGGGCCTCTCCGGCCTGGTCTCCAGGAACACGTCCCACCTCCTTCCCCAGACAGCGGGTTATAGCCTGGAAATACAGAGGAGAAATCCACTGTGTTAATATTCACCCTCCACAGCCCTTCCCCAGCACACAAGGAACACCAAAAATAAATCTCACGATTATTTACACCTTGTTTATGCTTATTCCCAGGCAGCATTTTAAGGAAAATGAAAGCAGAGAAAAAATCCAGACTTGAGAGGGTTTATTTTTGTAGTGCTAACAGTAAAAGCCGTTGCAAAACACTTGTGTTTTAATTTGATCGATTTAGATTAAACTAAATTGAAATTAATTACCATTTAATTTCCCTAAGCCTGTACTAAAGCTGCAGTGCTGCTCTGCAGGATAAACAGAGCACTAACAGCAGCTTTTACAGTAAACTCTTGAGAGTGTATCTGTTGTCCAAGAGCCCTAACAGTCAGGGACTTAAAATAATCCTTTATTCCAGTCCTGCAAGGAATACTCTGAAGGTCAAAAGGTGAACCCACTCACTACCACTGCAAGGTATTATTTAGAGAATTTCAAAAGGCAAGCACAGGCAGTAAGGCAAATGTACTTTAGCTGAACATCCTAATCTTAAAACTTCATTTCAAGACACACTCAGAGAGATACAACCTGGCAAACATCCTCAATTTATTCTACAGAGAGCAAAGAACCCAAACCTACTAGCAGTGTTTCCCAGGCAGGTTTCAAAGCAACCTGTTCCACTGAAACTCCCAGCATCACCTTTCATCTTTGAAATTTGTTTCTCTCACAGTAGCCAAGTTTTGCTTTCCAGCTTAATTCAGCAGCTGAACAGTGCAGATGGTTCTTTCACTTCATGCTGATCTACCTCAAGAGAAGATCCCAACCTCTAATTCTATAACTGGTTACTTAAGCAAGGACTTTGCTTAGGATTGAACCAGGATAGGTAGAAGCTGGAAGGGTGCCTCAGCCCAGCTGCCCTGATCCTGGTTCTCAGCACAGCTATTACCCACTCATTTCTCATCCTCCAGGGAGGTAAATATCCCATGTGAGAGCTCTCAAAGATATCTGACAGAATCAGACATCACACTGCCCTCATATTAAACAACCTAAGATAAATCCACTTCCCGATTCCTATAAATGTCAGGAAAAATATTCAAAGCAGAAATTTCAGCACTCCACTATTATTGAGGTTTAACATGTTTAATCAAGAATCTTCAGGGGGTTTTTGCTTTGCTTTTTTTTTTTTTTTACATTTAATCAAATGACTTAGCACTGCACCTTAAGTAGGTTTCCCTTTCAGCCTGGTATGATTAAGGCTGTCTACATGATCCACTCCACCATGGGAAATTGTAATTAAAATACACCCAAAGCAGCATTTGCAGGTAAGGCACAGGGTGTTGGACCAAGAGGACAGAAAGGAGACTGCCTGCATGGCCAGTGAATGGCAATGAGCCCAACCTGGGCAATGTGAGGCCACAGAAATCAATTCATCCATCACTGTGATCTCAGCAGGTGACAGTGAGTTTATTGGTGAGACCTTCTGGTGCTTTGTGAGAGCTAATAAGAGTTTATACATCTGCAGGATTAATATATTCAATGGGTCATCATTGTGGTATCTGATAAATAAGGTCATATTTTGCATAATGAAGTTTTTCATCTTCCTGAATGTACATAATACACCCACAAGTCTACTTCCTGCATTTAGCTAGTGCTAAATACAGAGCAGGTATTAAATTATTGGACTTCTACAAAAATAGGGGGAGGATCCCAGAAATATTGTAAAAATCTATCATTTTAAGTGACCAAAATCTCAGTAAATTATGGCAAAAGCATTCACAGAGAAACTGGAATACTGTTTTCCCAGGGAAAAGCACCACAAAAACTTCCTGCCAGGTTTTGCACGAAGTACCAAGCAGACCAACTGATCAGGGGATAAAGAGCTCGTTTGTCAGGCAAATTTTGTGTCCCCACTGAAGGAGACAAGAAGTCTGTACAATGACTATGCACACAGCTGGATAAATGCTCTGCTGCAGGCTCAGAATGTCTTAAGGATTCCACACTTACCACCTCCTCGCAAAGGCTTTTTGTTTGGTTTAGATTTCGGGACTGCTGAGGTGGAGGCACCAGACTCTGCTTCTTGCTGTTCAGAAAAGCAAACAGTTACTGCCTGTGAATCTCAGCTCATTTAAACACACAGACACAAGGGTGAGCTGATTAAGGTGGCTGTTACCTGGTTCAGTTTCAGGTTTCCTTTGTAGCTCTTCCCCTCTTGCATGCTCTCCCACATGGCTATCTTCTGCCTTCGCTTCTCTTCTTCAAGCTACAGCAAAAATCCAGGATACACAAGATTTCAGAACTAACAGAATTCCCAGAAACAGCTTCAACAGGCTCACCAAACCCCAAGGGATCCATCCTTGTCTGATGCACTATCTCTGAGCTTATGGAAGCATTTACTTTTACACACACCCACGTCTTCCCCTCCTCAGCACGTACAGACTGTGTCTGCAGCTTCTTTTGGCCATTTGATGCTTTGAAACGTTTTGAAAGTAAAACAGAACCAAGTGGCAAGCTTAAATCTGAGTCTATAAAAAGTGCTAAGTAAAGAATATTGCATATGACAGTCATTTAATGCACAATATGGGGTTTTACAGAAGACAACCAGCTACATAGTTACATCCCAATGTACATTATTAATAACTCTCACAGCTGTCTTTTGAAGGAATTTATCCACAAAAATAAATAAATTGTTAAGAAGCACAGAATGGTCTGGGTTGGAAGGGACCTTAAAGCTCATCTCATCCCACCCCCTGCCATGGGCAGGGACACCTTCCACTAGCCCAGGTTGCTCCAAGCCCTGTCCAGCCTGGCCTGGGACACTCCCAGGGATGGGGCAGCCACAGCTTCTCTGGACACCCTGTGCCAGGGCCTGCCCACCCTCACAGGGAGGAGTTTCTTCCTAACACCTAATCCAAACAGAAGAAGAGGTGGGATTAATATGCTGATCACACCCACTTCTCTGCCCTGCCCCACACAGCAACCTGCTATTCCTTGTTACCTCAAACTGTAATTCAAACCCTTAAATTGCAGCAAAGAGCTACACTTCTAAATTTGCCATTAAGAACAGAGAACACACGTTTGCAGTGGCACAATTAGTCTGAGTGCCAGTAAATCCCCTCCAGCCATTCACTGCACACACAACTAAGTTCCTGCAGGTACAGATTTACCTGTGATAAAAAAATCAAGACCAGGCCCACAGTGACCCTGGCACACAATTAGTTGTGGAGAACCAAGTTCACAAAGATGAATTACTTCAATATTCCAGAGACAAGGAGTCTCCTGTTTGTCTGTATCTAACATGGAATAATTCTTTCTTTAACAGCAACAAAGTATTTGATGACAAATTTATGAGTTAAAGAAAGAAACACTTTCTGGTTACCTGTTTCTGTTTTTCTTTGTATCTTTCTGCTTGTGCATTCAACTCCTCCTGCATCCTGAGGCGAGCTGCTGCCAAAGCTTCCTGCCTTCTTACCACCACATCAGGCTCTAGGAAATTGGGAAAGAGTTTGCAAAGCTACTCAAAGTAAATTCTAGATGATATTTTAAAGGAGAATTTTAATTAATAAGGACAATGATGTAACTAACCCATAAAAAACCTAAACCTCACACTTTTGGGACACTTATTCCTGAAGAATTTGTTTGATACAAATGAATTCAGAAATATCACCCAGGCTTCACAGGGATCCCATTTTTACCCAGAGAACTTGTTTTACACAGAAGGATGAGGCAACCAGCCCACATTCACTCCTACTCCTCCTGGCAATGGGTCCTGCTGGTGTCAGTGCTGCAGTGGATTTAACAGGCTCCATCAGCAGAGAAATCACTTACAAACATGACACATCTCTCCAGAGACACCTGGAGGTCTCAGAAAATCTGCACTGAGTCACCACTTCTCTTCATGACTGGCCTTTAGGGGAAGTCAAAAGACCAATAATACCCCCAAAAAAAGGCAAGTATTGCTCTCTTTTATTCCAGCAGCTGATGCATCCCCACATTTCTCTGCCTCCTTACATGTTTGCTACCATCCAGTAATGACTATGTAAAACAAATGAGAGCACTTTCAGTAATTTCAGTTTACAGGCTGTTTTAGCAATTAGGTCATGACTTAATTAGGGTGACAAAAGCAGAGCAGTAGGAAAAGGGCAGGCAAGGGAGGTTTTCTGGGGCCCCACATCCCACCATGCCAACGTGCCCCAGGCAGGAGTGCCAAGCACTCATGGATTTGGCACATCCACAGGCACAGCCTGTTCTTTACAGCAGGATCCTGACTGTGTCACACTTGCAACCTGTGCCACAGTCACAAAGATAACACAGACCAGAGGCTGCTACACCCCCAATGTACACAGTGCTGCCACAGCGGCAACTGGGAGGGGATAATTTCAAGGAGAAATAATGAACATTAACAAAAAAATTATTATCAATAGAAATATTTTCCCTGGTATTTACATCTGTACGTCCGAAAGTTGTTTGGTAACTGCCCACAGCTGCTTTTAGCCACGATTCCCTCGGCTGCTGCAGCTCCGACGAGCAGCTGCTCCCCTGGGGTGCAATGCCCGTCCTGCTCCTTCGCTCCCAAACACAGCCCTTCCTTCCTTCGGAGCCTTTTAACAACACTTCTCTGGGTCCCGCTTTTCCCAGCGAGCTCTGCACTCACAGTGGGCTGTCACTGTTATCCCCGAGCATCGCTGCCCACCGGCATCCCCCAAAACAGAGCTCTCCCGGGGTGTTACTAACTCCGAACCGGGTGTGGGTTCCTCTCAGACACCGCCC
>VXBX01009318.1:907089-942761 GCA_013400415.1 Scytalopus superciliaris | reverse complement strand
GCTGAGATGGCTCTGCCTGTGCCAGAGGGACTCGGCTCCATCGGGAAGGCTCAGCGGGTGCCAGGAGGGCTCTGCAGGTTGGGGGAACCACAGGCACGGCTGAACTGAAGGTGACTCGTGAAAAGCAGCAGCTGAGCATCCTCCCAGTCCCCAAACCTGCTGAATGGCACCAAGCCACCGCTTCTGGAGAAATCCTTCCCCAGCCCACAAGAGCCCTCTGGGCGAGGTGAGGAAGAACGATTCCTGTACCCACTGCCGTCCAGGGAAGGACATTTCCAACGAGCCGTGACATTTCTGTGAACCCAGAGGATGTGATAATAGGCCGAGCCCTGCGGTCACACTTGGCATTTTCCCTTTGGGAGCATCTGGGGCATCACCCTGAGCTCCTTCCCCAGGACTCAGAGGGGTCAGCTGGGGCCAGGCAGCTCCTGTGCTCCCTCCTGTAAACCCCCCCACCGAAGCTCTGTGTGAAAGCACGTAGTCAGGCTTTTGTAACATCTGCATTTGTTTAAAAGCAGTTAGAGAACAAGAACAAGAGGGAGCTGTCAGAAGAAAAACCCAAGAATTAGCAGCGCTGTCCTACGTGACTCAGGCATCATGCGGTGGGAAACACAACAGTCTTTAGTCATTCCAGACAGTTGTTAAAAGGAGACGCTTTTCAGCCTCCTGGAAAGCAGGTCCTGCCTCTGACAAGGCCAAATAAAACACGGAGCTTTCTCCCTGAGCACAATGCAGCTGTTTGCCTCAGCCCTACAGCCTGGCAGGGCTGTAATTGAGAGCAGATTCTGGGGCTCAGATGCTGCACATGAGCTCTCCACAGCCCTTCCCTTGCCATGGAAAGTCAAAGCAATGGGTTTTCAGATGTGTGTTCCCCACCTGCCAGCTCCACAAAGGCACAGGGCCCTGGATGCAGCCTCACAGCAAATGAGGAGTCAGGCTGCACAAAGATTTTCCAGAAAACAGCTATTACAGATTTAGCTTTGGTGCCAAGAGACAATACAGAAATAAGCTTTAATAAATTGCCTAAATATGCATTTATCTTGAAGACACAGCCACTTTGATCCTCTGAGCACACCAGAGTCAGACTTAAATAGCTCCAAGCAAGTATTGCAACAGCTTGGAGAAATAATCTGAATTTTATTACTTTACAAGAATGATTTCTGAGGGAAAGGCTGGAAGCTGATGTTGTTGCATGAACTTGATGTGTAGAATTTGTTTCTCTTTGCCTGGCAGGCAGCAGAAAGCAGGATAAATCTGGGACTGCCGGGGACTGGTCATCTTAAATTGCATTGCTTCTCCCAGTGGGTATTTTAAGTAATGTCAAGGATGTGAAAGTAAACATATTCCTCTCTTCTTTTTTTTAGCATTTCAGTACATCTAAATATACCAGGAAGCAATATTTAGAGGCAGGCTGTTGTGAGCCAGAGAACTGAAAGGCTGACACAGTAGTCCTGATTCCACAGCTCCTGTTTTCTGACCAAGTAACACAGCAACAGAAATTAAGTTTGGTATTTTGAAACCACAGAGGCAGAAGACAGGAGCATTTCACCCCCGTGCTGACCTCTGGTTTGGCCCAAGACAGAAAGGGGAATCCTTAAGCAAGAGAAAGAATCACTGTATGTGATTAATAAATGTGAAGACGCACAAGATGCAGGAGCCAACAGCAGCACATCTCTGAGAAAGGATCTTCCCTTGGGGGAGGGCTCCATTCTTTTCTTTTTTTCACACTTTAAAATCTGAGTTCCAGATATCCAGACACTACCCTGGGCACTTGGCCCAAGGTTAAACATTGCAAAACCAACACGCCAAACAAAAGGCTCCACAGCTCGCTCCGTTCCCCAACACACCAGCGGCTCCTCTCCCTCCCCAGGCAGCCAACAGGGAACAATCACGCTGCTGCTGAGAACAGCAGTGGGGAACTGGGGGGCTCAGGCTGTTCCTTGGATGAGTGGGAAAGGGGAGCAAGCCCTCCTGCCTGCTCACACCGGAGAAAACACCCAGCAGTGCCCAAGCACAATCCCAAACCTCAGCCATATGGCTCTGGGCGCAGCAGAGATGCCAACCCGGCCTGGCAGGGGGCAGGTAAAGGTGAAAGACCTTTATGAGAACAGGAGTGAGGTTTTAGGAGATGCAGCTCATCTGTTCCTGAGTGTTTCTCCCACAGGTGCTCTGAGCTGGTCAGGAGCTGCTTTGTCCAGCAAAATAAAGAGGTGCCGTGCATCCCTGCTCTGCCTCTGGCTGGGAGGGCAGCTGCACAAATTTGGAAAAAGCACAGATTCATTTGTCAGGGGAGATCAACAGTTTATTAACTTAAAAGGTCAGTTCACCAAAGCTCCATCTTTCCTTGGGTTTAGTCCAGGCAGGTGAGGACTGGTGGCAGTGTGGCTTTCCCCTCTTCACCTGGCTGAGGTGAGCTCTAAGTGGGCAATGTGTCATTGCAGCCAAAACCAAGCAGGGATTATCCCAGCTCCGTGAGGGACTGGTGACAATTCATACAGTGAGAATTTCACTGGCAAAAGGTTTAACTCATTAAAACTATTAACAAGGAAAATCAGAACATGCAGTGTAGGAAAGTGTTTACATACGTCTGGTGCAAAGAGCGCCTTTGCAGGGTCAGAGAGGAGAAAAGGAGAAGGAATAAGACACAAAAAGATACCCCACTCCCATATAAAAAATAGTCCACAGAGAAAAAACAAGGATTGTATAAGTTATTTTTTAAAAATCTGTAAAACAACATAGCCAAGGATATTTTAAACACAATTATATAAACACCACATGACTTACTATTAGGAGAGAGCATGAAAAGGTTTGTTTCGGGGAAGGGGTTTGCAGATTTAAGTTTCCTGTCTGGATCCCCAGAATGTCTCATTTGGGAAATAGATGCCCCAGAAAAATCACTGCCATGAACAGGAGGATTTTGTGAGAGAGAGGCGTACACCCAGCAAAAACAGGGGAAGGGTCATGACACAAAATGCCAGAAGAGATTAATTGGGACAGCATCTCGTTTAGAGGAAGGATCTAGCTCGTTCCAGAACTGAATTAACCGGCACCTTACTCGCAGTTCCAGGAGGGACATTGACTGGTAAGGCTGGTCCGTGCGGACAAACCCCCCCAGATCCCTAAGACTCCCTGTAGGCACACGGGTTTTGCCTGCCTGCAGTTCCCTGCTGGGCTGACACACCTGCAGAGCCAGGTGGGTCAGCTCTCGCTTTGGTCCTCCAACCTCCAGTTATGGCCCTGGCCAGAGAGAAACAGCGACCGACCGAATCCGAACAGGAACGCCGGGGCGGGCTGTGGGGCAGCGCTCCGGAACCGCCTGGTTCATCGTTCTACCTATGTACAGAGCCCTTGGCAATGCAGGTTTGTACCAGCTCTCACCTAGCAGGAAAGGGTGCCAAAAACCGAGCCAGAAGCGGCTCTTCCCTGGCGGATGTGGAGTCCTGCATCCCCCCTGCGGCGAGGGCTCCCGCCAGCCGCTCGGAGCGGGCGGCTCAGCAGGATTCCTGCGAAGAACCGAGCGTGTGTACGTGGATCATGCATCAGTCCCTGCTCACCAGGAGTGTTTGAGAGTATTAATATCACCGCTCGTCTGCTGCTCCCAGGACTTGATCACTCAGGGTACGATCCGATCTCTGCTTAACATATTGCTATAGAAACGTGCTGACAGTGATATTAAAGCTATCAAACTTAGGAGCGAATGCTTGACAGCACCATGTAAACTCTCCCAAAGCTGAAAAAATAAACTTTTTGTCCTAAACATTTGGCAAAACTGGGCTGGCAGTCGGTGGAAGTCCTGGATGGACGCAGCCGCTGAACTTTACCCGGCCATAAGACACGTCTGACAGCAGAACTGCACAAACAGCTTCTTCTCACAGAGCTTGTTTGATTTCACCATCTCACAGAAAGTCTTGTCAGCTGGGAGGCCGAGGGGAAGAACAAGAGAAAACGAGAGCAGATTAACATTTTAAACAAACAAACACTGCACATAACAGGCGGTGCAATTCGTTCCAGTGTTTGGGGAGAGAGAACTGAAAAGGAGTAACGTTTTAAGGGCATCTTTCACATGATTTTAATGAAGGAATAAAGGAGCATTTGCAGCGAGTGGGAGAATTAGCCCCAAGACTAAACTATAACAAAATACAAATGCTTGGATGTGTTTGAGCAACAGGCAGATATCCAGCAGCAATGCCAGGTGAGCTACCTGCCCACCCAAGCTGGAGCCCAGCTTGCTGCAGCTGTGCCCCAGCAAGCCCAGGAGCTCCAGCACTTTTGGCTTTACATGGTGAAGGGAATCCCCCAACCCCCTCGTTTTTGTTACTGGGGAAGCGCTGTGGTGCCAGCAGTTCTGCCACTTACCATTGGTACAGGTTTCATTTGTTACACACGAGCCACCGAGGAGGCTGAAACCTTCTTTACACCGGAGGCAGTTTCCACTGGAGCCCTCACAGGCAGAGCAGTGCTCATCACACCTGGGGACAGAGACCCTGCTGTGGTCTGAACTGGCACTAACACTCTGATCTGGCCACCCAAAATGGGCTGTCAAGCCAGAAAATCTGTGTGCCAACACCATGACATCCAGGGCAAATCACAGGATAAGGAAAATGTCAAATCTGAAGCTTGAAAAGCTGAGGAAATGAGCTTGGGGGTGCCAGCTCAATGCCCAGTGACACCCCAAAAGCTCTTGCCTGCTGGGAAGATTCAGTGGGACATGATGTACTTCTCCTCCCAGCTAGAAACAGGACTGCAAGGGGAACCTGTGCTGCTCCCACACTTTTGCTGAGGAAGAAGAGCCCAGCAGCTGTGGCTCCTGCCTGGAGATGGTGGCTTGTGGAGACTGCACCTGAAATCCCTGGGAAGGGATGCTGGTCCCTTGTTCCTCCCCGCTGGAGAGCCAGCACAGGTGAGTGAAACCCCAGGCAGGCAGGGACTGTGTTGTGTGTTCCCAAGTCACCTTTAATCCTTCCCTTTCGTGTTTGCTTTAATGAGGCTGAATCCACTCCCACTCCCCACTTGAAGTGCAGATGCCGGAGAGTGGGAGCAAATTGCTGCCTCCCAGCATCTCCCTGTCTCCCTGGGCCAAGGAGTGGGGAATGCTCCTCCAATGTGGCCAGGGGGCAAGCACGGGTTTAATTGAAAGCTCAAGTATTTACCTAAACATTACCGTTCCTCCCACACCTCCTCCAGAGCGCCCGGGGCCTGGGATGAGCCCCTTCCACCATAGCCCTGAGACACCTTGGCTGGCTCTGGAGGGGGAGCTCTTAAATCCACAGGGCAGGGGTGTGGGGGGTCCAGCCCCACGGCTGCCCTGGCTCCCTCATCCCTATTTTAATCTCCCAGTGAACAGCCCCAGCTGTGAGCTGTTCCTGGCACTATTTGATCACTGCTGACAGTGCTCCCCCATGGGTCCCAGCTTTGCTCTGGGGTGGTTCTGTACCTCTTGCAGACTTTGTTGGGCAGCCCGTGGCTGTCGGCGGGGTAAAAGCCCTCTCGGCAGGTGGGGACGCAGCGCCAGTGGAGTGCAGGGCCCTCAGGGGTGCAGGGGGTGCAGTCCTCCTCTCCCAGCCCTGTGGGGACAGCCAAGAGGGCAAAATGGCACGTGGGTGATTTTGGAGACAGTGCAAGGGTGGCCACAGCCCCACATAAGGTGGGGAGCACCAGCTTAGCTCTGTCTTACTTGTGAACAAGATGACTGTTGTGCCACCGGGGTCCAGCACGTCTGCCTGGCTCATACCCCAAAAAACCTCAGTTTCCATCCCAAAAACCCCAGCTCCCACCCAGCCAGGACCCAGTGTCTGTCCCTCTGCAGAGCCCAGAGCCAGCCACCAGGGCTCGGTGGGAAACAGCACAGCAAAATCCCCTCTGGGCCATCAGCCACCACTCCCCAGCGTGCACTGGTTTGTGCTTCCCACCCTATGCAGAGTGGAAAAGGAGGTGTTAAATTGGGCTATGGAGTAGCAGGAGGAGGGAAGGGCTCAGGAAAGGAGCTGGGAAAGCAGAGGGCCCCACTCTGATGTCCGTGCACTGTGGCTGGACAGCAAAGCTCAGTGATGGAGGTGGTGTCATTAAAGGCCTTCCATGCACCAGGCTTGAGAAACGGTTATGCAGGAAAAGGAGACGAGAAAAGGCTGGAAAAATAATTGTGGTGGAGTACATTTACACTGACTGGAATAAGAATTAGAAGGGAAGTAATTTTCTTAAGGGATTAAGAGCCCGTTCCCTTCCATGCCTGCCAACAAGATCAATAAATATTTTGGATTTAGTCTAAGGAAATTGCCCATGTATGATAGAAGAGGTTCACGCCACTGAACATGAATTGTCTAGAGATCATATTATCATCAGATCTATGATGATTTCGAGGGCAGACGCAAACATTAACAATGGAAAATAATTGGACTTGCAAGAAGCAAGAAAGGCAGGATTTAAAGGGAACGGTGAGTGACTTTGGACAGCTGTGGGAAGCCAGTAGAGGCCAGCCTGGCACTAAGGGGTGGCTGGGATAACACACCTCAGCTTCCTGACATTTTTATCCACTGCAAACCCATCTTCCATCACTCCAAGAGGGTTTTACGGCCTCCCCCGCAACCTTATTAAACTCAAGCACCTGGCTTCAGGGAGAGCGGGAAATAAAAAATGGCTCTAATAAAAATGTAAAAACTCCCTAAAAACCTTTCCAGTATGAACATACACCTCGTAGGATGTGCTGGAGAGTTGGGATTGCTTCCCCTCTGGCACGTTCTGCCTTGGCTCAGGGTGGGCATGGTGGGCACCGGGTCCTGATGCACAAGGGTTTGGGGTTTTGCCTGGGGATGCTGTGGGGTGAAGGATGTACCTGGGCTGGCAGGGCAGGTCTCACACCGCCGGGGCTCCCGGCTGAGGTACATGGCAGGCTGGCACTCAGGCATGCAGCTCTCTCCTGCCAGGCTGTCAGGAAAGCAGAGAGGATGTTTGCACCCAAAGTTATGGGCTCTGGGGACTCAAAACACAGTCTGTCCCCAACACAGCCCATCCTCAGCTCCACATCCCCCAGTGCCCTATTCTATCCTCAGCCTGCAGCACATCAGAAAGCCAGACAGTGCTTCAGGAGAAATTAAAGTCCTGCCTGGACCAAAGGGACGGCTGCAGGTTCCTTAATTAACTATCCAGGAGGAAATAAAATTATTTTTTTTCCCATGGGCAACCAGCCAGGCTCTCCCAAAGACCTTTTGCACCACTGAGGCTCCCTGGAATCAAAGGAAATTGGTTTAGCGCCGTGGCTGGGCTGGTGCTGCTTCACCATGGCAGGGATGATTTGAAGTCCTGGCTTAAAAGGATATTGGACAATAAAAAACAAGCGCCGTGTGGATTATGTCTGACAAGTGCCTCCACTTGTGCTTTTCCGAGGGAGTAGATAATCTTTTGGCAGTGGGAATTTCTTTGTCTGAGCGAGCCCCACTGCTACACCGTGGCTCTGACTCACAGTGCCTGAACACTGCAAATTGCTATGGGATCACACTTACATGTGCAATTGAGGATGGGAAACGGCTTCTCCCTGGTGCTGACACAGACTCTGCATCCCACAGGTGCTGTGGGGCCAGCAGCAAGGGCCCCCAGTGCTCCTCAGGGGGTCAGGCTGCCCTGCCTGCACCAGCACGGCTGGAAAACCACTGTCCTATACTAGCCCCACTCAACAGGTACATGGGATAAAATTTTCAGCGTGGATGAATCTGAAGAAAGGGTTTCCACACTTGCAGGGATCACTCCCAGCCTGCCTGGCACAGCTCAGCCTGGTACCAGCCCTACACAGCACTTGCCCACCACCCTAGCAAGAACTGGAGAAAAGGAAATTGAATTTAAATAATGGTTTTCAGCTAAGCAAGGGGCACTAATCACCACCTGGTACCATGGAAGCAGGATCCTGAGTCTTGAACTAACTCACTCTCTAATTTCCCATCGGAAATCCCAAATTTAAACCAATGCTGCAGGTATAAACTCGTCCCGTGCTAGTGTTTTACCTGAATCCCTCTTTGCATGCAGTACATTTGTCTGCTTCGCCAACACATTTTTTACAGCTTTGATGACATTTCAGACAGCGTTTCTGACCTTTCAAAAAACAAAGCAAGGCAGGGAGAATAAAATCCGGACAGTGATTTGCAAGCAGCAGTCGGAGCCGTAAAGCCCCACTGCACCCCAGCACCAGCTCCCCAGGGTGGAGAGGCACATCCACCCCAATGGATCCCTGTTATTGCAGGTGATCTTATCTGTCACTGCTTGCTAAGAAGAAATATGCTTTACAAGCAATTAGATTCATTAATTACAGTCTTGTAATTAAGAGCTGAGTCGAGCACCTCTGCTTTGCACCACCCTCCGAACTCCCAGAGGTTCTTCCTCCTCCCTCCACTGTGCAAAAGTGTGTCAAGGGGAAAATTCAAAGCCAATACTCAAAAATCAAGGTGTGTCCTCCACCCATAGCACTTAAAATAGAAGCAGCCCCTGCCCATCCTCGTGCTACAACTTGCAAGCGATAAACATCCTTACGTTCCTCGGCGTAAAACCCGGTTGGACACAGCACCACGCAGGTGTTCATCTCCTGGTGGTGGTAGAGGTTCCTCTTGCACGCTGTGCACTGGGTGGGTCCCCTCCCGAGGCAGTGCTCGCAGCCCCTGTAGCACCGGCGGCACCTCCGGGCGCCTTTGTCGCCGAAAAACCCCGCGGGGCAGGAGCTCACACACATCCTGGGGGAGCAACCGAGAGCAACGGGCTTTGGTGCCAACAGCCAGTCCCCTCCCGCTGTCCCCTCACCTGCACCATTCCACCAGCCCTGGTGCAAATTTGGGCCCATGTGGTTCTTATTCTTAAGATTTAGGGTGTCTTGAAAGTCATGGCTCTGTAATGCAGAGCCAGGGACTCTCATATCCCAGCTGTAGGTAAACTTTCCCCGTGCCAACCCAAGCGACTGAGGAGTGGAAATCCCAATTCCAGAAGTGATTTGTCAACTCAGCTCTCTGTCCCTTGGGCATGGCTGATCCCAGCTGGTGATGCCACTGCTTCTCTCCTGGCATGACTACATGGCCAAGGTCCTCCAGGGCTCTCCAGCTCTGTGTCCCCCACCCCACTGTACCCTAATCCAAGGCAGGGATCCCCACACCACCTCCTCCATCCATTTAAGCTCTCATATGCTTCTTTCTCTGTGCAAACATCTATCACCCACACTAAGGTATGAAACATGGGGAAAGGTGCTGCTGCTGCCTGGGGACCCCACAGGGACACCCCACCCCCCCTCACCTGCCAGTTTTCACGCTGCCCAGGCTGTAGTGGATGCAGTTCAAGCACTGGTCGGCGTTGGGGCCATCACAGCCCTGGTCGCCACACTCGGGGTGGCACGGACCTGGGCGGGGAGAGACTGGTTCAGAGTGGGGAGAAGGTGAGACCCCACTGCCAGGATGCCCTGACCACACCCTCCCTGGATCAGTGAACACTGGGAAAGGGCTGGGCACCCTTCACCTATCTTATCCTCTATCTATTATATTATATTATAAATTTTATCCTATGGAGCTGCATGGCTCTGGGTGTTGATCTCTCCTGCAGCTCCTCCTTCCCAGAATGAATCCCACCCAGCCACCCTCTGGCTAAACACTGGCAAAGGAGCAGCTTTGAAAGAGGGACCTGCTCCTCAGGGACCAGCAGGGACACCCTCCCCTGCCCATGGCGGAGGAGGGAAAGTGGGCAGAGTTTTTTTTACCCCTCAGACAGCTGCACCACCAATTTGTGGTGGGAGTGCTGGGATGGGGCATTTTTCTACCTTCTAATTTCACCGTCCTGCTGCCCTGTGCTGGCCACAGGCACTGCTCCTCCCAGCCCGCCTCAGCCCCAGGCAGGATCAGGCCTCGTGGCTCCCCCAGTTTATCTGGATTTGCACTTTCCCAGGTACTTTTGGGGGGGGACAAAGCAGCAGCTCAGCCGGCACTTACCCGCGTACTCCTCCTCCTCTTCTGCCACCTCCACCTGGCTCTGCAGGAAGGCGGCTCTCGATGGCTCCATCTCCGATGTTGGCACTTCCAGTGACCTCCCACGGGATGGGGGCCCACCCAGTGCAGTGTAGGGATGCTCTGCTGTCCCATAGAAGATGAGGCTCCACTCCTTCAGCTTCCCTGTGGGACAGGCACAATGTCACCCATCCTGCTCCCTGTCTTGCTCCTCCCCGGGGAACCCAGTTTTGGGGGAAGCAGGAGGAGCATGGACTGGACCATCAGGGCTTCACCACTGGCACAGCAATGCAGAAGTGAACAGTGAACACCCAGAAATTTCCATGAGCCCCTGAGCTCCCAGCCCACACAAATGCAGCCATTTAAGACACCTACAAGGGATTTTTAATTCTGTGAATCATCTGACAAACTGCAGCAACACCACAGCCTTCATGACCAACACTGGAGAGAGCCAGTAACTTTAAAAGCTGCACAATAGAGGATTATTTCTGTCTGACAAAAGCCTCCTGGCACACACTGGATTATTTCTTGCTGCTCCATTATTTCTTGCTTCTCCAGCCATCCCTTTGCCTGGCATATCAGAGGTCTGAACTTGGTGTCCCTCAAGACACCATGCGATCCACCAGAGACTGTGGTGCACATGGTAGGACCCCCCCCAAGGCCTTATACCCACACCAAGACTCTCCACAAGCCACATGGCTTTGGGGAGGGAGCCCAAAAATGCTGCTGCTTCTTTCCAACACTGTTTTTCTTTCAATTCCCCATCAATGCAAGTCACTTCATGCCTGTGGCATGCTCGGCTTTAACTCCTAATCCCTGCATTTCCAGGAAGGGCTTAAAGTTCCCAATACTGAAAGCCCCTGCTCTCCCAAAGGGATGAGAGGACCCACCTGCTGCACTGAGCAGCGGCAGCATGGAGCCTGCAAAGGACTGAGCTCCGACAGCATCAGCTAGGGAAATGCCTCCACCAAAAGAATTAAATTTGCTTTAAATCTAAAATATCCCACATGAAGATAGCCAGGAATGCACAGGGATGATGTGGGGATGCAGCAGTGCCAGAAACAGGACACCCGTAGCATTTAATTGGTATTAAATTAGCCAATTTAGTGGTAGTAAATTAACATTTTAAAACCCATTTCTGCTATAAGCTGGGAGCATCTTCCCTCTTTTTCCTCCCGCTTTGCCCTCTCTGCTTCAAACCTGCTGCAGACCTTTTGAGGGGGTAACTTAACACACTCATTTTGATCTCACCAAGCCAGGTAAAGCCGAGCCCTGATGCCCTTGAGGGGCTCAGAAACACCCGCCACGAACTGTAAATACCGGGGGGAAAGCAGCTCCGTGGGCGCTTTGCTGCTGCTCTCCGAGTTCAAAAGATTTCGGGTGAAGGCAGCAAACAGAAACACTTTGTGCCCAGTGAACCCCCACGTGCACCTCCCGCCAGAGAGTCGCGTGGGAGAAGTTTTTAATATACTCCTGGCTTCCTATCAGTGATTGTGTGGATCGAAAACCCCCACAACACACGGCAGCCCCAGGCAGGATTCTTCATGCCCTGCTGCCACCAGCCAGCGAGGCAGCTGCCCCTTCCTGGCAGGGCCAAATCCTGCTCCTCTGCTGGGAGCAGACAGCCAAGCCAGGGAGGAGGGGGACACGGCGAGGCTGGGGACATGCAGGGGGCCCAGCCACCCCCTGCCAGCACAGTGGCAGGCCCGGGAGGATGTCCGTCCATCTGTCTGTCTGCAGCCTGAGGGGCATCGTCCCCTTGCGACGTTGCGCCACCAGCCCACGCGCCAGATGTCCCAGCAGCGAAGCAAAACAAACAAACAACAATTACAGCTCTTGGGTTTCCTCGTTTTGACTCATTACGGTTTAATTTTGGAAACCTGGCTCTCGGGTGCAGCAAGTTTTGCTGCTGCTGGGAGAAAACCCTCTCCCAGCTCAGCCAGGCTGGCAGCCTCCTGTGCTCAGGGCTGACGTTTCATTCCCATTTTTGAGAAATTTGGGCAATACAGTTTTGCTGGAGAACACGAAAACTCACAGCAAAATTTACAGCCAAGCAAAGCAGCCTGCAATGAGCTCTGGGAGCGAGAGGAACTGGTGGGCACCGGGGGATCCTTACCTTGCACGGCGGGGTTGCGCACTTGGGACGGCGTGTCGTGGATCTCCAGGGTCCACTCCCCTGCTGCCCTCTCCCCCCAGCAGTGGACAGTCATGAACTCCCAGCCCTTGAAGCCCTCGTTGGAGTGGTCGAACACCCTGCAATGGTAATGCCACGCACCAAGAAACGTGACTTTGAATGTCGTGTTTCATTGGAAAAGGGAGATGGGTCATTAAGGATTAAGGTCAAGATTAAGGATTTCTTGGCATGTACCCACCCCACCCTTGCATGGAACTCTACTGCAGCTGAGACCCGGGCATGCCACCACCCTTCCCAAAAACCCTGAGGAAATTCACAGCAGTCCCCTAAAGGAGGCACTGCCCAGCCCCGACACATCCTGGCTCCAGCCACTCTTACCTCCTGGCGAGGAGCTGCGACCTGGTTCCTGCTGGGGACACGAGGCTGATCTGGAGGTCTCCCCGGCGCGGGTGGGAGATGCTGAGCCGCACCACGACGTGCTCCAGGTACAGCACGTGCTGGTCACGGTGCTCAGCGCAGCCGCTGCTGAGGGTGCTGGCACGGAGCACGTGGTCGGCTCGGATGTACCTGCAGGGACAGGCAGTGTCACCATGGGGACACTTCCCAGCAGCATGTTATACTTGAACCTGGTCTCCTACTGCTTCACAGCAAAAATTACCTCCTCCTCCATTGCAATTCCCAGTGTCCTACCACGGGAATTTGCTGAATTGCTGGATGGTGACAAGATGGGTTTGAACTGCTTCAGAGACCTGTGCCTTATGGGCTGCAAGGGCACTGCACAATTATAATTAGCAGTGCAGCGCTGCTCTTTGGGCTTTAATTAGTGTCTGTATCAGATAAATAGCTTCACGAACACACTTGGCTCCACATTCATCCCCGTTTTGCACACACAAGTCTTCCAAAGACTTTTCTGATGAATAACTCTCTCACTCTACAGCCAGGCAGTGGTAAATCAGGAGAGTCCATTTGGTCAGATCCCCGGTTCCACCCTTTAACCTAGCAGGGACTGACCTACCAGGGATGAGATGTGAACCTAAGCTAGTTTGAACATGAAGCTGAATTCAAAGAGATGCCAGACACAGGAAATTCGGAAACTTTTGCAACAAAGTGCCAGTTTTTGGTCTCTTCCATCAAGACAAAATGTTTGGTGGAAGACAGTGGAGAGACCAAGACATCGCTGCTCATGTAGGACCCAGCAGGCAAGTTGGGTTTGGTCTCTCACTGTCACCCCTCAAAAATTTCCTGCTGATAACTTGTCTGGAAAGTGAAATCTTACAAAAGGGCAAAAATAGATCACCTGCTGTCAAAGCTGGTCCTGGAGAGACCCCGTGGGACCTGCTCTTCACTGAGCCATGGGCACAGATCCCAGGTGAGCATTTCTAGGCCAATAAACAGATTTTGGGGTGGAATGGTGTGGATCACTCTGACCATAAAATCCATGAACATCACCTTGTCTGCACATGGACTTTTCCCAGCTATCCTGACTCCCAATTCCCCTTTTCACATTCTGGGACAGCCGCTGCATTGCAAGAGTTGGCTCCTCCAATGCTCCTTGCAAGCATCTGTGTGCCCTGGGACAGCACCCCACCCCACCCCACCACACTCACTTGGGCACCCTGTCCAGGCTTCCCACGCAGATGTGCTGGGGAGGAACCATCTTCCACTTCTTGGCTTCCACCACAATAGCGTCAGCATCCACCAGCCCAAAGCCATATAAATGGCTAACTGGAAAGAGAGAAGACTCAGAAACCCACTGCCTTCCAAGCAGGGGTCACAAGCTCCTCCTCAGTGCTTTGTGGAGCATCCTCCAACCATCAAGGAAGGAACCCCATTGGGGTATGAGGGGCTTCAACACATGGAGCTCACCACTCTGTTCAAGTTACACCCCAAATCCACACTGGCACCATGGAAAACCCGCTGTTGGGAGCAGCCCACAGAAAGGAGCAAGAAACACTGCAGCTCAGGAGAGCCTCCACCAAACAAGGCTTCCAAACCTCCACCAAGCAAGAGATCTAAGCATTTCACCCCATAAATTACTGCCCTCTCCTCCCTCCACTTAACAGCTTGATAGTGGGAGACCCCCCAGGGAATTCACCAGTGGCCACACACGATGAATTGTCCCCATGACTGAAGCTCAGGAGACCTTCATTTTCACTGTGCCACCTCCACCCCCACGGCCTCTCACCTTTATGCCCCGCACCGTTGGTCTTCCAGTCAGGTGCTCGAAGGTGCCCCGGCCGTGAGGTTTTGACCAGCAGGTGCTGGACATCCCTCCAGGTGAGCAGGGGGCTGCAACAACACAGGGCTCATGGGATGGCTCTGCTGCTCCCAGTCTTCCCAGAAGCAGCAGGGACCCCCTTTGGGTTAAAAAACTCCAAAAAAATCTCTTTCCTGCTCGAAAAAAAAGAAAGAATTGATGACTCAAATGCTGACACCCTGCCTGGAGGTTGGTCATTGCTTGGGGTGCCCCAGCAGAGGTGGGTGCCCCAGGGAGGGATGTCATGTGCCCATAAGCATTGCAGGATTTACTCATGGATAAGGCTATTTAGCTCTCGTGCTCTGAGGTAGAAATGGAACAAACCAGGAATGTTTTCCCCATTTTCAAGCAGGAGAAGCACATCCTAAGGCAAGGTACTAGGCTCAGCAGCTCGCTGATACACGATGCTGAGCAAACCTTCCCTTTATAGAAATAACAGCAAAAATTGCTGGAAAAATCCCTGGGTTGCTCATTTAACAGAAAAATGAAACCCAAATTGCTTCCACTCCCCCAGACTGGGTTTGCTTGAGGTTTGTGTGCCCTGAGTGCTGGACACCAAGAGCTCTGTGCTTCCCAAGACCCCAGCCCAGGGACAGTGGTGAAGAATTTTCCATGCTTTTCTTCCAGTCAGTTCTTCAGCATCTCGAGCTGGGATTTATATTGCTCTCAAGCAACATTTAAGGAAAGAAATTCAATTTATTCTCTCTTGTCATAATGGAGTGCCTGAGCACCAAGCTCTTGTACTTAATGTTGCGTTTTATGCCTCAGCTAAACAATTCAAAAATTACATCTAAAGCTTTTAATATACTTGTAATGAAAACGGCATCTCCGGAAATATGTTCACCCGACCTGGGTGTTGGGATTAAACTGGAGGAGGAGGAGGACTGGAGCCACAATCACCATGCCTGGGTGAGAGTGCAGTGCTGCCCTGAGGCTTATTCCCAGCCTTAATTTTATTTCCACTCCATAAAAATAATAATAAGTTCATGAGAAGATGTTCCATGAAGCAACACAGGGATGCCCAAGGGCTGTTCCTGGGTTGAAGGACCACAATGGAACCAGGATGGGACTGAGATAGGGACAAGAGGAGAAGAACAGCTCGTTTGAACCAGGGAGTGTGTCGCTGTCTGTCAAGCTGTCTGAGTTTTTGACATTATATAAAAGTAGCCCTTTACCTCTAGAAATGCAACACTTGCTGAAAACCATCACTTCTATACATATTTCCCATTTTCTGTGATGTTTCCTGATATGTTTTTTTTTTTCTTACAGGAAGGATTTATAAAACTCCTGTTGGAGCCTGCTGTCAGCAGTTTCAGTGCACCAAAAGAAAAGCCTGACTTATCTCACCAACCCCAAATGTTCAACAGATGAAGAATTAGATCAATAAAACACCTGCGGGAAGATGCAAAACAACCACGCTGCGTCAGACCTTGCCAAAAAGGAGCTATTTAGAATAACTTTGTCCCATCTTGAATCTCTCCAGAGGCAATAAAACCCCCACCTTATTTCTTCCTGGTTTTGCTCACCAGGTGCTCAGCATGGCAACATTCCTCCCGGCGAGGTGACACTTACTTTGCCTCCAAGGCCAAGGCGATGATTCCCGCGACCATGGGGGCGGACACGGAGGTGCCGGTGTGCCCGTCGGTGCAGCGGTGCCGGAGATCCGTGGTGACCTGGGGGGAGAGGAGCTGCAGCCCCTGAGATGCTCCTGGCATGGGCACTACCCCACCCAGCACCCCAAGTTTGCTGCCAGAGCGGAGCTGAGCCTGCTGGTACCCAACCCCAGCCATGGCTCACATGCCACCACAGTGCCCAGAGCCCCAAAAATGGGCTGTAAATACATTTGGTGCATGAAGAAACACCCCTTCTTACATTTTCCTTTGCTCAAAGGGGCAGAAACTATTTGAAAGGGGGGAAAAAACATTGATTTTTGTCATGGTTCAGCTGGAGGAAGAGGCAGGTGGAGTGGTGTGAGCAGGGCAGAGCTGGTGTGGGTACATGTCTGCGGGTGCATGTTGAGTGGTGCCAGATTAAATGCTTTCCTCAAAACCTCCAGCTCTTGGGTTTGGGCAAGAATTTTCATTTGCATAGGGACAAAAAAAACCCCAAAGCCACTTCTAGCTTTTTTGTTCCAGGACAGGGCACAATGTTTGGGTACCAAAAGCTTGGAGAGAGGAGGTGGGTCAAGAAATGCTCTGTTAGATACAGTTTTAAATGGCTCCTGAGTTTTGAGTTAATCTACTGAGTTTTGGAGGGAAAGGATGTGCCCACCCAGTTCCACCCCAAGGCATCCCTGAAAGCTGCTTTTTTTTTCCCCAGCAACACTCCAGTAGCACTGGACTGTGCTGGCTTTAGCCATGCAAATGCTCCTGAGTGTCATGAAAATGGAAATTCATCTTTTAGATGCCAAAAACCCCACTCCTGAATACAAAAATTAACTGACTTGTAAAAAAACCAAACATTTTTTTGTAAAAAAACTCATTTGGGTGGAAAACTCCCCCCCCCAGCTCAGGTAAGGTGCCGTGTCGGTGAGTGATGCTTCACTGCCCAAGGTTCAGAGGATGTCAGTAATGAACAGCCTTAGGGTGACAAGAACACAGCAGCTCTTGGGACAGGGCAAATACAGCCTGAGAGGCAGGAAAGCTGGTCTGATCGACACATGCACACATTTTCAAGTAACTCCTGACCTTCAAAAAGTCTCAGCAGCCCATTTGAGGCTGCCACATCCCTGCCAAATGCCTCCAACCCTCTCTCTTCTTTCTCCCTCAGGCTACAACTCCTCAAAATTCCCTTTTTTTTAAACAAGAGATGTGAGGAAGTGCTTTGGGGAACAGGTAAATATTTACACGGCTATTTTTGCAAACAGCCAGCCCTTTCACCCATTTATCAGGGAAAACACATCCCTGAGCTTTTCTTGATCAGAGTAAAACCCACTGCAGAGCTAAGGGCAAAGCCTGGCTCTCACACCTGGGCCATCACCCTCAGCCCAGCCACGCAGAAAACATCCAGGGGGTGCTGCCCCACTCCGTGCTGGGGTAAAACTCACTATTTTCCGCTCGTAAAAGGCCCCGCTGCTGTAGGTGGTGGCGAGGGTGGAGGCACATTCCTCCAGGTACCAGGGCTTGTAGCCGTTCTCAGTGGTGCTGCTGATGGAGATGGTGTAGATGCTGTTGGTGTAGCCGTCACAGGAGCAGTAATCCCCCTCTCTGCCGCCGTTCCCCGACGCCCACACGAAAATGGACCCCAGTCCCTTCCGACCCTGCGGGCAGAGAGGGGATGGAGGGTTAGACGAGATGCTTGTCCAGGATAAGAGGCCATCTCAGCACAGGAAAGTCTGATTTTTGGGTCTGGACACAGGGTTTAGTTAGGAAGGATGGGTCCCATCCTGCCCAGCGCTCAGCCTCCTGGATCAGCCCACACACTCGTGCCCCTCAGCTCAGGCAGCAATTTCCCATGAGGATGGGAGAGCCTCCAGCAATGGGATTTTGATATTTTCCATAGGTTCTTCTGGAGGAAAACATCTTGGGTAGTCAGGAGTCCCTGGACCAGGCGGTAACACCCAGTTCTACGAGGAACTGGCAGGGAACCCCCAAAACCCCACATCTCCTGAACCCAAAAAGCTCCTCATGAGCCACCCAAACCACCAGAAACCTTTCCCCAGCTTATTCTTCAGGTTCCTTTTGTTTGTTTTTTTTTTTTATTTTTTAAATCCCCACCACTTGGCAGGAGTATCTGATGGAGCCATCCCCACGGGGCACAGCTGTGGGAGCCCACTGGGATTTTGGGAGCAGGAAGGGTGCACCAGCCACCCAGACCTCCCTGGAGCCAGGAAAAACCCCACATGGCAGTGTCAGCCGTGGTGCCAACGAGAGGCCTCTAATGAAGCTGATCCACAGGGGTGAGCCCTGTTTTCCATCCAATCCACTGCTGGGACACCCAGGAATAACCCAGCCCTGCGGGGGGTCACAAGCAAGGTGCCGCCATCCCCAAAAGGAGGATTTTTGGTGATCCAAGGGGGTTAGGGGCAGGAAATGAAGTGGCTGGTTCCCTTCCGTGCCCTGTAAGGCAGGGCTCTCCGGGGAGGATGGCACGCTGCCGGGCTTGGCAGGCGATGGAAGACACGGCACAGCAGCCCCATCCTCCCCGCGGCTACTCCTGCCACCGAGAGAGATTTCGGCGCTCGCCTGGGCAGATCTGGTGTTTACCTCTCTCCCACTGCTCTGCAGCAGCTTCCTCCACAAAAAAATAATAAAAATAATAATAATAAGGCAGCTTTGCTCTGGAGGAATTCACTGGGATTTATTGTGGGTTTTAAGTGCCGGGGGGAGTGGGATGTTTATTACCTGTCTCACCCCCCTCCTGGGGCAGAGGCTCTCCGAGCTGACCCTGCCTCTGGATACACAGGCTAAGTCAGGCTCTTTCCTTACTTTATGAAAGTTTTCATTATCTGGGCTGCCTCCCAGCCAAACTGGGTGGGTATTTCCCTAGCAAAGATTAATAGAGCTGTCTGGAGCTCTGCAAGAAAAAGTGCAAATGCCAAGGGAATTATTCCTCTGCTTCACGTCACAGAGAGCTCGACCCAGCTTGCCAGCCCACCAAGCCTGCTCTGCTGTTGGCATCTCCCATCCTGCTTTCCAGGATTTCCTGGATCTCCAAGGAGGCAGCATCCCAACCCACGTGCTCGGTGCAGACAGTGACCGTCCGGCTCGCCCACACCAAAATCCACCCACTTCCAAGGACGAGTCCCACTGCATGCAACCCAAGCTTCACACATCACTAATCAGAGGAATAAAACCAGGCACTGACTGCCAAAGCACGTGGAGACATAGCAATGATTTCAACCCTGATTAGAAGAAAAGGAGCCCAGACCCCTCTCACATCCCACACTCCAAGTGTTGCACCCATGGGAGCTCAGAGGGCTCCTCAGACCTGGTCCAAACCCACATCCCCATGATGCCCAGGCAGGGCTGTGCTGGAGCAAAGTGGGTTTGGAGCCAGCAGAGTCACACGAGGACATGAACAGGCACATGAATGACACTACAACAATGCACATCCAACAGCATGTCAAGAGCTCACTGCATATTGCAGCTCCCTCAGATTGGAACAATCCACTCCTTCTCTTTGCTCTCAAACAGGGAACTACCACGATTCCTGCAGGCAGGCCCCAAACACCCAACTTCATCTGCCATCCTCCTAAGCCAACACCATGCTAGAGAGGGGCTCCTGGCTGCTATAAAACCTGAATCTGGGCATCATTTAAACCAGGGAATCCCTTCCTGGCCAAGCTGGGGATGATCCAGAGGCTCATGGTTGGCTGTGGGATGCACAGCATCTCCTGCTCCCACAGCACTGCAGGACCTGGGTGTTTGCCCAACAGCACTCCATGAGCGACCAGGATAAATTTCCCCTCATTAGCTTGGGAACTAATAAAGTGTGGCCAGAGGAACACGAAACAAGATGATAAATTACTCCAGCGCAGTCCTATCGCTAATAGATAAAGGTTATTTTAATGTTTCCATTAAAAACTCAATTTTAAGGATTTATAACTCAGTTACAGCTGTTTGCTCAGGCTAAAGGTGGCGGTTTAACTATCTGCTTGCAGCTTTCCTTGTTGTTTAAGGAGAAGAAGTTGGCAATTAAGAGCTGTGCATGTGGGATAGTGGGTGCTGCAAACACTGGTGGCAGTGGGAGGGACAGGGGTGTCCCCCTGGGAGACAAAAACAAGCGCCCCAATACAGTGGGGCTGTGCTGGGCAAGGACTCTGCTGCCGCCCATTTGCTCCTGCGGGGAAAAATAAGGTCTAAAAAGCAGCTTGTTCCCCCGTATTTACACGGCGTGAACTCCCCGGCACTTCAATGGATTCCTCAGCAAGCTCATGGCCCCAGCAGGAAATGAAGTAAACAGTGGGAAAAACACTCCACCCTATTTTTAGATAAGAGACAGGCTGCTCACCCTGGCCTGTGGCTGCCCCGAATCCCAGCGCGGTGTGAGAAGAGGCAGCAGAGGAAGGGGTGGACGCAGGGGTCAAAGCTGGGGGTTCACAGCCCAGCTCCGGGCTGCTGGCAGCAGAACCCCAACCCCAGACTCTCTGAAGCACTGAGGGAACATCCCAGTGTGGAGCCCTGAGCTGCTGTGACACTTACCCGTGGCACCCACTGAGCTGCCAATGCTTTTTCCTGATGCTTTTAGCCAATATTGGGCATTTTTTTAAAAGTGCCCAAAAAGAGAAGGGGCACGGGAAGGCCATGGCATCCCCAGGAGGGATTGATAGCTGTCCATCACATGTGATGCCAGCTGAACTTTCTTGCTGGAGGATTTCAAGGATAATAATCTATTGTTGGATCCTGCAGTGGCACCCCTGTCCCTCCCCAGCCAGGACACAGCTGCTCACTCTGGGTGGAAAACCAAGGAAATGCTTAATGTGATGGAGACCCCTGGGAGAGGATGCCAAGAGCTTAGGGAGGGTGGAGAAGGTGGCTGGAGATACTTAGGGGTGTCCACTCCTGTCCACGCCAGGATCCAGGGGGGGGAGGGGGCCATTTTGAGGTGCAAAGTCACCACCCCGCAGTAACCACTTTGGGCTTCTCATCCCGGCAGAGCTTCGCAACACAACCTGGGGCCTCCCTGCTCTGCCGGGGCTCTGCCCGCTCGCCGGTGCCGCCGGATGCTCCCACCAGGGCCGGCCATGCCGAGGGGTCCCACCGGGGCCGCACCATCACCAGGCACCTCCCGCCGTCACCACCCTCAGCCGCAAAATCCACCGGAGCTCTTAGGGATGCCGGGGAAAACTAGGAGAAATTAGAGATGATTGGCTCCCCCCCACCCCAGCCCTAGTGCTGACATCACCTCCGGGGGCCGAGCCGCCCATCCCCGCGCCAGACCCCACGGGACAGGAGGAGGAGGGCGAGCGCATCTGGGCGCTGTGGGATCCACACCTTTTTAATGCCTTGCTCAAAAGCCTGTTTGGCCAATAGACCGGGTCCATCAACTGTCTTCCCATCATCATCTGGCCCCCAGCTCGCGCTGTAAATGTCAATGTAATCGGGTCTGATGCCAAGCGACTTCGCTTCAACAACATCTGTTACATCTCCATCTAACATACGAATGCCTAAAAGCACAAAAACATCAGACATTAGGGCTTCATGGCGTGGATGACAGTGTGAGGATTGCAATCAAAGGGCTTTGTTAACGGCGGCGGAAACCACACGGCTCAGGCGCGCCTGGAATAGCTGCAACCCGCGGCCCTGCATGCCAACGAGCCTGGCAGCGGGACACTGGGGAGCTGCTTGGGAAGTTTTCTGTGTTGCTGGCTTCATGGCAAGGGATGGAGAGGGGGGGAGTTAAAATTCACTTCACCTCCTTTGGTGGGGAGCAACGGGTGGTGGGAGCGGGACTGCACTCCTCAGTGGCAAAATCCCCCCACTAAAATCCTTTTTCCTTCCCTTTTAATTCATTAGCTAATGCATCTCTCCACTTGGAAGATACTGGAGTTTCCTGATCATTCATGAAGCCCCAGCTTCAGGCACACTGGTGGAATGAAGCCTCTCCCCTTGGGTGGGGATGACTGTGAGTGTCCCCAAACTCCATTGCTGCCCACCTGATGTCAGCAGTTCCCTGGAGTGGGAGAAGCCCCAGGCTGTGGTTTGCACAGCCAAAATCAGAGTCAGGACCCCAACCCATGGCTGAACAATGCCACCTGGGATAACTCTCACTTCCAATTGGGAATGCCAGCAGGCACCAGCCAAGGCATTGGCAGCCAGAGCCCCTCAGCCACAGTGGGACGGGATGGGAGGTTGCTGCAAATCCCAAGCCTCCAACTGCTGCAATACAAGAGTACAGCCCCCTCTGCCCTCCATCACCCTTTCCCTCCTGGATTTCTCCTCTGCACAGTGGGTAGAGGGTGCCAGGCATCCCAGTGGGCTTCCCAGAAGCAGCCCTTGTAGGAAAAGAGATGCTGGAAATTTCAGCATCATATTTTGTCAGCCAGGGAGAGTCTGGTTTATAAAAATGCATTTCCCCTTCCACATGTATTTTGTCTTAAAGCAAACAAATGCAGGCAGATGTCATTCCAGCTGCAGCTGTGCTTTGGACACCAGTCAACTCAAATATCTCTCTGACGCTGTCCCCGATCAGCCAAAACTGAGCTTAAAAATGTAAAACCAGGGAGCTGAGCAGTTCCCAAAAAATTCCTCTTTGTCAACAAGAAAACACGAGGAGAAGGGGAGAAAAGCCGAGCCTGGTGTCTGAGCTGCACTCAAGTGCAGCACAGCAAGGAAAGCCAGCTGAGGGAGGGGGTTTGTGCTTGCTAAATGTTCACCAGCAAGCCCCAAATCAGCCCAAAGTCAACCCAAAGCCAACTCAAAGCCAGCCCAGAGACAACCACCCACAATGTCAGACTCCCTGGTCAAATAATGGGGAGCAGGAGGGAGCAGAGATGGATGCTGCAAATAAATGAGCTTTGTGCCACATAGGGAGCAATACAACCTCCAAAGTGAGGAGAGGGAAAAGGAGGCAGAATGGCAGGAGCCCTTTCCTTGAGCAGTGATGTGTTTTGCTCAGAGCAAATGAAAAGCAACGCAAGAGTGCTGAAGAGCAGCCAGCAAAATTAGATGGGAGCTCTCCAAGTGTGACAAATAGGCTTCCCCAACAAGTTGTGCTCATTAATCGCTGCTTTATTTGTGTAATCCATCTAAAAATCACTCTCACTGCAGCTATAGCGTGTTTTCCTCCATGATCGCAGACTTGATATGGCTCAGACTCTACTTTTCCCCTTTGCCTGTTGACGTTGGGGGAAGCCCCCAGCCCTCTGCCAGGTGCCTTGTCTCACTCAACACCTCCCCAGCACACCCCTGAGGCAAGGCACTCATTAAAGGGAGCAAATTAAAATGAGACCCACAGGTCGTCATAAAGTCAACAAGTAACGCTCGTCTCCACAGCAGCTGCAGAGAAATGGGTTTGAAAAGGAGCATGAAGGGAATGGCCTGATCTTGCAGGATCCAAAATTGCACTAAACCCCACTGGGAGCTTTGCCTTGCTCCACTGCTGCTTGGTGTGTGCTTGGAGATGGGTTTTTAGAAGCAAGAAGCCTCTAGGAAGCAAGAAGCCATCACATGTGTAGGGGGCACAGGGGATGGGATGATATGCCACAGCCTTTACAGCCCCTGCCAGTCCCCCATTCACCCTCCCTGGGATTATTTCTTCCCTGTGGGGATTTTCCCTGCACAGGCAACCACTAGACCTGCTTGGCAAGGAGTAGGATCCCTATGGGCACTGCTCCCATGCAGACACACAACCCTAACAAAAGGTTGTTTCCTGCACAGTCAGGATGAACAAGCCAAGAGAAGGAATTAAGTCCCAAACCCACCCTTGGGCACTTGGGTCCATGCTCCTGACAGTCACTTTTCTCAGTGCTGGGGTGGCAGGAGGGCCTGCAGTACAAACCCTCTCCTGTTCCAGCCATGCCAGGGATGGGTTTAAAAATCCCAAGGCAAGGACCCAGTTCCAGGCATTTGTCCCCTGCATGGTTTCACCAGCCATGCAGGTGGGACACCACATTCCCACCCCCACTGAGACCCTCATCTCCCCAGGGCTGCTATACCAGCCTGGGTTGGCCAGAACTGCCCCAGCTCAAACCAGCTTGGCTAATGCAAATGAACTCTGCGATGCTAATTACCACCAGGGTCCAATTTGGTGATAAAGATTCATTTGCTTCCCGCACATTATGTTATTTGAAGAACTGAGCAAAAGTTCTCCTCCTACACGTAGCTCCAGCCCCACACCTCCTCAGTGTTTTTCCCTTGAGGGTATTTTTGGGGTCTCCTCAGACCCCCTCACTCCGAGTAACTCATCTGCAGATATCGACTCCACAAACGAGTGACTTCAGCTTTGAAGCTCAACCAGCACCACCAACCACAGCAAACACAGCCACCCTAAGGACAGACCCGCCTGAGAGCAGCTGTGGACTTTTGGGGCAAAACCACCGCATCCTCAATCCATGTGCACCCCCATGACAAGGATCCAGCCCAAGCAGAAAGTTTCCACCCCAAAATACACGGAGCCAGGGTCCCTTGCACACTGTCTCACTCGTCCTCCCCCAACACCCCCGGGGTTCCCTGCAGCTGAGGCTTCACGGAGGAGACTCTCCTGGCAATATTTGAGGGAGCAGCCTCCTACCACCCACCCTGGGAGCCCATTGGCATGGCCAGAGTGGCCACAGTCCCTCGGGGGGATGGTGAAGGGCAGGGGAGCTACAGAGGTGCCAGCCTCACCTCCGATGCGGGCGTTGTAGGCGATGCCCACGATGCAGTACGAGTTGTTCGCCGCCGCCGCCACTTCCCCCGCGCAGCGAGTGCCGTGCCTGCAAAGAGAAATCCCCCTTCAGCTGATGTCCATGGCAAAGGTCCCTCCAGCCATCCCCCACCCACCACCCAAAAACCAGCCTTGAGGCCAAAGCAGTGGAAGAAAGTGCCCCAGGAGACGGAGAGCCCTTACCCAAAACCCACAGCAAATGCTGGTGGGGGTGCAGGAAACTCATACAGAAAGCAATTTGCTGTTTGCATTTTGCACCTAAATCCAATCTGTTGTTTGCATTTTACACCTCCATGCAACTTGCTCTTTGCATTTTGCACCTAAATGCAATTTCCTCTTCGCATCTTACACCTCGATACAATCTCCTCTTTGCACTCCTATTCCCATTCCACACATACACATCCCACTTTATTTGAAGCCCAAAAAGTGCATCCAAGGTTTGCCACCTCAGCCGTCCATCCTGACTTCATGTGGTTTAATCCCTGAACAGGGCAGGGAACCCCCCAGTGCTGTGGTTGGATGGCTCGACAGTTCATTAGCAGTTAACATGGTTGGCGCTGGCTGCATTTGCATTAAACACAATGACTGTGCAAAGCTCCTAACACAACCTCCTTTGAAGCACTGGGCATGGGGAAAGGCCATGGACCTGGAAGACACCCCAGGAGGGACACCCAGCCCCAGGGACCCCACAGACACTGGCTCCCTGGCAATTCGCATTACGTACTTATTCTCATTGCTGGCATCATAGCGCGGAGTCGGGTCATGGTCATTCCCGTTGACATCGTAGCTTGCAAGAGGGTCCTGAAAACATGTTGCCACCATTAGATTCAACTTACCAGGTGGTTCTGGTGGCCAGTAGCTGGAGTGGTGGCCAATACAGCCAAGCAGGGCAGAAAATGCAATTTTTCCCCTTAGTTTCTGACTGTTTCCACAGAATAAACAGTTTTAGGCTGCAGTCCTGCATGTTTCCCAGGGGAATCATCCTGCTGCCTCAGGGACTGCTTCTCTGAACCCCAAACCCTTTTGGGTCCAGCACCGCCCTTCTTCCCACTGTGGCTGTTTGGTTTTTAGCTGGGGCTGAGCGGGTTCATGCAGGTTTTTGGCTCTGCCCTGGTGAGCAGAGGGAGGCAGCTGCTTCCCAGGCAGCTGCAAAGGGAGTTTTCCCCAAACCTTCTTATCTAAAAACCTCATTTCCTTCTTAAAAAATCTCAAGCTTTCTTTAAAAAAAAAAATTTTCTTCTAAATATGCCAATGCACAGACTTCAGCTGTGTTTATCCACTGAAATTCTCCATAAATCAATTCATGGTGAGGATCAGCTGCAGCCCGTTCACCCCAGCCCGTCCATCCCCCAGCTCACATAGTTCTGCAGGAGGTCTGGGTGGTTCCTCTCTATGCCGTCATCCAGGATGGTGACCACCACGTTCTTGCCCGTGTAGCCCCTCTGCCAGGCTGACAAGATGTTCATCTCCGACCTGCACCGACTGTTTTTATCGCTGCAGTGCTACAGGGACAAACACAGCTGCAAAAAGGCTGCAACCCCATTCCAGCCCATGTAAGCAAACAGCCAGGCTGGGAGCCCATTTAATCAACCAGTAAATATATTTACAACCCACCCACTGCCATATAACTCGCAGATTTGTTATAACTTTACTCCACAGATCAAACCCATCCAGCAGCAGTTAATCCAGGCAATGCTATCTCCCTATTATTCTTTTCCTCTTCCATTTTCAAATACTGTGGGCTCTTGGGTTTTGAAGTGCTGGTTTCCTTTCCGCCCTTAATTTTCAATGAATTTCCCTGTCAAACACAGATCGATGACGCAGGCAGGAGAAAAATTATATTACAAATAGATGGCTGCAGCTCTGGGATGGGCAAGATGCAGCAGTGCTGCTCCCAAGCCTTCCACTGCACAGGCTGCTAACAAGGGTGAAACACTTCAAACCAGGCTTTCATGTGTCAACAATTTTAAAATCCTGCTGCCAAGCACATTTACTGATATAAAGGTTTTTCATTACTGCCTGAGCAAAGATTGATGATGCATTTGCCTAAAAATAAGTGACCCCACACTCCCCTATAAAGCAGAAGGTTCCTTGTGGGGAAATACTCACCAGGTACCACATGTTGGGCCACACCGGGTCGTTGAAGGGCAGAGCCTGCAGCTCCCCTCGGACCTGCCTCTTCACCCTTCGCTTCACCTCCTGCTGCTGCAGCCAGTCCACCTGCAAGCAGAGACGTGGGTCAGCATCACCCTTGGGCACAGAGCCTGGAATTGCCCGCTGAAATGGGATATGGGATGCAGAAGTGATGCCAGCCACAGCTTGGACCCATCCCAGCACCACCCCATGCTCTGGCAAACCCCCATCTCCTTGGTCAGAGCCGCTGTGGAGATAGCAGGTCCATTTGGAAGGGAAAGGATGGAAGGACAGACAGAAGGACAGACAGAGTTCAGCTCCTTGTGGTCTCTGAGCCAGGAACCAGATTCCTCTCCTGGAGCAGCAAAACCCTTGAGCATAAATAACGTTGCCTCCGAGCGCGTGCCTAAACCCCCCGGCTTAATAAAGCACAGAAGCACGCGCTGGATCCTGCTGGAGACAGACAACATATTTCAGTGTTTAGTCAAAGTTTTGGAGAAGACTCAGGTGCTTGGCTTAGTTTTTGGGCTCATCCCTTCTGCCGGCTGGGAGGCAGCAGCTCAGCCCTGAGACTTTGCCACCCGGCTCCAGGACTGCTCATCCTTCGAGCTCCTTCCTCCTGATAAAATAACAACACTGGGGGGTTTACCCAAGGACAACACAAGTTTCCCAAAAATATGTGACAACCATGGTAGATCTGGGGGACGTGGCCAGCTCCACAGAAGTGTTTTTGGCACTGGCTGGGGGCGAGGTGGCCTTGGAGCTGATCACTCTGACATTTGTTTGCTTTTCAGCAGGGCATGACACGCAAAGAGAACAAACGGGAAATGATCCGGAAAAGGCCAGGATTGGGAAACGTTGGTGTTTGCACAAAAAAAGGGCTTCCCTGCCTTCAGCGGGGAGGTGAAGCCCAAGTTTGGTGAAAAAAATATTGTAAAAATAATTTATAGACCAAATGTTTAGGGGTGCTCATGTAGGGGAGAGAACAGAGGCACCAGCTGATGAGCTGGGAGGGCTCTGGCACATCTCTCCTTGCTGGACACTTTCTTCCTGATGGCTCTGGGCCTTTTGGGAGCTGCTCACAGGGATATCTCTATTGTTGTGACTAAGGGTTTGTAAAAAAAAAAAAGAATCAGAATCCAAAACAACTTTTGTTGGGCTAATTTATGTAAAACTGTCAGCTGAACTGAGTTCTTGCACAGTTTATAGCTTAGTGCCTTGGATGGAGGTGGATGGGGAGCTCTGCGTGTCCGAAACCCAACAGCTTCCAGCCTAGAGCTTGGGTTTTAAACACATATATATTTTAAAGAAAAGAACACTGGTGAAAGGAAAAAAATAGATGTATTTCATAGAAAAATGAGTTTCCACGCTGCCTTAGCTGACGATAGAGCACCGCTTTGCTTATACTGTGATGGATTTAAGCACTGGAAGCAAAAATACCACTTCATGGTCTAGTTAAAAAAAAATATAAAAATACATTAAATAGAGGTTATGGTTCTTCTTCCTTAAAGCACTACTCCCTAGCAGTGTTACCATGGGTCTCACTGCCCAAGCCACAGCTTCTGCCTTTCCCTGCAGCTCTGCTGCATGCAGGAATGATGGGAAGAGATGGGATTTTGTGGGGTTTTGCCAGGAGCTGTGATGCCTTGTGGGGATGTCTTCATCTCAAACATGCTTGAGATCAACCCCAGTGCTGCCAGCCTGGAGTCGATGGAGAAGTCGTGTGTGGACATGGAGAAATCAGCAGTTTAAGGGCATTGATTGCAAGGGGGAGTTGATAAATCAATGTGGCTGGCATGGGAAAATAGGCAAGAAGGAGCCTGGGGCGTCCCTGCAACAGCTCCTGCAGCTTGTGAAACTCGGATCAACATCCACTGTTAATTCAGGGTGGGGGAAAAGCTTCGGGGAAATTTAAAAAACCAAAAGGAAGGTCTTTTTACTCCTAGAAACAGCCCAAGCTGTTACAGTCCTGAGACCCAGGGGTTCCTGCTCTACACCTGCAAACCTTAATTATCACAGAATTCTGTGACTGGTTCCAGCATATGTTTGCCATGACACGGCAGAAAGAATGAAGGTGAGGTTGATTTTGCCACGGTGCATGGCCAAAAGGACAGGAACTGAGGCCATGGCATCCTCTGATGAGGACTAAGAGACTGGAGTAGCCAGGCCAGAGGTTCAAGCCCTGCATGGACCAACAGGAGCATCCCAGCAAGCCAGGAAAGTTTATGGCAATACTGAAGCTGCAAGTGGAGCCCTAAGAGGGGTGGCACAGCATGGTGGAACCCAACTTTGCATCCCACTGCCTCTCCATACCTCTTACTGTCATCACTATGCCCTGCCCCCAAAATTGCTGGATTTGCCATGTTCTTCCTCCCTTTCCACGCCTGCTTGCCCCAAACAAAGCAGTCAGTGGCCACAGGGTCTCTTGGGGCAAGAGGGGAGCAGCATGGCCTGGCAGGGACCAGGGCCCCGGGTGTCCCCTCTCCCAGACTCCTCCTCTGGGTGGAGAGCTTGGCTGTGGTCCTCCTGCCACCGACCCCCACAGCAAACATATAAATAACAGCTCTGGAAACAATAGCCCCTGGAAGGCAGGAACCACCCAACATCTGCAAACAACTGGATCGGCTGGTTCTTCAGGATTTCTGCAAGATTTGTCTCCATCTTCCCTATTCCAGCTCCTGTCCTTGTGCCTCGAGGTGAGGTTTTCCTGCATGCATGCTAAGCTGGTGCCATCCAAATGCATCTCCAAAAGGATTTGCAAATGTACACGGGAGAGGGGGAGAGACAAGACATGCCAACAGTCTTGAACTGATAAGGAAGGATTAAGAGAGCAGGAGCTAATTGATCCAGCTTGCAGCCCACAGAGCAAGGTAAGGTAAATGTTAACAAGACTAAAAGCCAATTGATTTAGTTTGCATTATAACCAGACTCATTTAAATGGAGGTATTTCAGATGCAGAGCTGAATTCATCACTTGCTGGGATGCCTGAACACCTCCCTGAGGGTGAACAGCTTTAATTAAAGCCCAGCACACTTCCAGGGCACCAGCTCCCCTCGCTGAGGTTTCCTCTGGCAAGGCAGCCACTCGGTGCACCTCCTCCGAAATGTGCTACAGACCTTGTCCAAATATTTAACAGCAAATCTCTCCGGAAAGCCGGCTGGCTGGGGAGGGCAGGGCTGCTGGGAGCGTCTGCAGACACGCGGGTGGGAGGTGTGGTGCTGAGTGGGTTGGAGATGTCTCAGGAAAGAGCATCCCCAGGGTGGCCAAGCACCGGTGCAAGCACCAGCAGCTTGCTGCAGCATGGGTACCTTCACCAAAATTGCCTTTTCTGCATTTATGTTTCCCTCTCCAAAAAAAGAAGACCCTCCCCACCATTAACCCATCCCTTGCTCTGCAGAAATCACGCCTTGCAGATCTCAGGGAAGCTGGGGGAGGAGGACAGCCAAGGCAGAGCCCCAGCCCTTCCCCACCACCCTGAGCCCAGCTCACCCAGGTCCCTCCTTGCCTTCTTCCCCCCCTCCCCATTACTTTTGTCAATTCAGCTGTGCTGAAAATCCCTTCGGATGCTTGCTCTAGGAAAAAGCAATGCAGAGCTATTGCCAAGGATTTCACACATAGCAACCATTGAGGCAGCAAGTGTTGTGGCAACTGGATCAACACCCCTAGCATGCAACAGCCTTTCTATCCTGGAAAGCTTTTCCCCCCTTTTCTTCTCCCTGGCTTTCAGGCAGATGTTAGTGTTTAGTCACTTTTAAGTATTCTTCACCGCCGATCTCCGTACCCGTGTCCAGTGAGTCACCCCGTGCATGTGCAGGGCCGTGGTTCAGGGATAACATGCCATCCAAAGATGCTTTGGCTCGCACTTGACCCAGACAAAGCCAACAGGCTGCTCCAGGGGGAAGCAGGGACCCCCATGCCACCATCCCCACCGAGGCCGGGGCACCCCGGGCCGCCCAGTCTCATACCTTGGGGTCCATGCGGAGGAAGTTGTGCGGTCCCCGGCTGCTCAGCGTCGAGCGCTTAAACGTCTTGCTGTGGTGAAAGTGGTAGTAGTTTTCCAAGCTTCCAATCTGCAAAACAAAAAACGAGTTGTGTTGGGGTTTTTTTTGTTTGTTTGTTTTAGTTTGGGGGGTTTTTTTAAAGCATGTTTTCCTGTGGTTGCCCCCCCCCCCATTTTGGTACTGGCAGCATCCCTCTGTGCATCACTGCAGCCGTGCCCTGCACCCCAAATCCTTCACTCACATGGAGCTCCCAGGATCCAGGAGGGCATTCAGGACGCTGGCACAAACCCTGGTGCCACTGCTGTGGCAAACAGCGTTGGTGGTCGGATGCTGCACCGGCACAACAGAGCCCGGAAAACATTTTTATGAATTTTCACCCATTAAATGCATCTTTGCAAACGGCCTTTCATCAGCTCCCAAGCAGAAATAATGAGCTAAAAATGAGCTCAGCAGCTGTGGCGGAGTCAGGGGAGCTGTGCCTCATCTCCTGCCTTCCCCACCCGACGCTCCGGCTTCGCCCCGGCAGCACAAACAGCCCACGAGGAGAGGTGATGGGATCCCTGCTAGCCCTGGGATGCTCCTGGGAAGTGTGGGATATAAATGTGCTTAGTCTGGAGTCAGGGACGGCCGCATTTGCAGGAAGACAGTGCCAGCCACACCACCCTGCCAAGCCCTGGGGTGGCTGTGCTGCCTTCAGCCCTCTCATCCTGGCATCTGGAGACACCACAACTCCTCTTTTTTCATCCCAAAAACATGGATAAAGTCCTGGGGCTATGCAACGAGTCGAGGGATCTCAGCCAGGCACTGCATGTGAAACATTCCCTAGGGATTCACAGCCAGAGGGATGGGAATGACCCAAAAGCTGCACTCACTGGTGTGCGGCTCCCAGATCACACAATCTGGGTACAAATTGGGACTCTACTATAAATTCCCTTTTGCCTCAGATTGGTTTTCTTTTTTAAAAAAAAAAGCCAAACCCAAAACCAAACCACATTCCATGTCAGGAGCTACATGCTGGGATCCAGAGACATTCTTTGTGTCTGGCTCACAGGACCAGGAAGAGCCATGCTACAAGCACCCATCTGCAACACAGAAGCTGAGGTGACATCTCTAAGGCCATGTGTGACCCAGAGGCCAGGGTGACATTCCTGAGGCCAGACCAGGACTGGCTGTAACAGGGCAGGGGGGAGCAAACAGGTTTGTCTGGATCAGTCGCTAAAGCAGATGACAACTACTTTACATCTTTATCACACTTGATACCTTGGGACTTGCCAGTGCCTCTTACAAGCATTAAATATTTAATTAGTCGTGCTCTGCCTTTTATGCCAGATTGTCATTTCACCAACTTTGCTGCTGTTAGTGTGATTTTTGTAATTCATTTCCACTCAAGTTCGTTTAAACCCTCCCTCTTCCCCCTTCCCCCATTCCCCTTTTATTCTTTGCACTGCAGCATAGCTGGGCATTTTCTTTAACATCCACATAAAGCAGTTGCTCATCACAACCTGCATTCACCTTTTAAAACCCATTCACCAAATCCACTCATGGGAAAGAGAAGGCATCAGCTTCTCCATATTTTAGGGAAACCTTGACCCTGCTTCCTGCCCACTCTGCTTGGAAATAGTGTGGCCTTCCATAGAATCCTGGAATGGCTTGGGTTGGAAGGGACCTTAAAGATCATCTCATCCCAACCCCCTGCCATGAGCAGGGACACCTTGGACCAGGTTGCTCCAAGCCCCATCCAGCCTGGCCTTGGACACTTCCAGAGATGGGGCAGCCACAGCTTCTCTGGGCAACCTGTGCCAGGGCCTCACCATGACCAGAGTAAACAAATCCTTCCTAAGTGAAAAATGCCTTCTTTCTTTCTCAAAAATGAATGCAAAAATCACTACACAATGCAAATCAGCAAGAGGACAGAGAGGATGATGACCCCATCACAGGCTCTGGATATACATGGACAGAGCAACAGGAAAAAGCACCCTGTGCCCCAGGTTCTTTATACTCCTGGGATTTATAGAGGGGAAAAATAAAAACCTGCTCATGCTGGGTCTAACTTGAAATACTAAGCAAAGATTGATTCCAGTGGCATCCGGGGGCCCCATTCCATCTAAGGTATTCTAAGAAGAATAATTTAAAAATGCCTTTTTTTTTTTTTTTAATGGAAAAGGATTTGTCCTCCTCCTCATGGTCAGTCCACTCAGTGAGGGCTCTGCAATGCAACCCCTCCAGCAGCTCACCCAAACCATCCCAGCTCTGCAAAGTGCAGCTGCACTGGTGTCTTCCAGGAGGATGCTTTCAGTCAGGAAGGCTGTGAGCATTTCTGGTGACACCACCCATTCCCATCAGGGAGAAGAGCTCAAGTCACTGAGCTTCAGGAATGTCATTCTCAGATGGTCAGCCTAGCAAGGATCAAGCCCAGAGCTGCAAGTTCCAGCATCTCCCAGATGACAGGAATCCAGGAAAGCTCCAAACCCAGCCCAGAATGAATCCCATCCACCTCCTGCACTGCACGTGAGACCACTTAGGATGTGCCAGCCCTCCTAAAACTTAGTGTTGGACAGCTCAGAAGGGAAAACCCATATAGATCCTGCACGCAGGATAGGGACAGGCTCGCCCGCACCCCGGGACAGCGCCTTGGCCCCGCACAGCCCTCGCAGCGCCCTCGGCCAGAGCCTGTCCCGGCTCGCCCGGCACAGCCGCGAACAAAGCCCGGCGGGGAGGAACAAGCGGCGTTCGGGGGTGTAAAAGCTCTTTCTTTTGTTTAGTTGTTTGCCTCACTTAAATAGAAGTTGACGCAAGTGATTCCCCAAGAGAAATGTCATTCTGTCGTGACCCAGAAGGGTTTACAGTGTCTCGGTGACTGGTTTGGGCACGGGAACAGCTCAAACCTGTGTGTGCCAACCCCAGCGATGCCCTTCCCAAGCAGTACCCCGTCAGGAGCCCCCCAGAATTGCATCTCAGAGGGCTGAGCCTCCTTGCACCCACCTGGGTCTGCCAGTGGTCATCACCTCTCTCCTCCCTCACCACACTGGACTCCACCCGAACGTCTCCCCAGGGCAGGGTGATATGCTCTTTGTAGGGTTTTCCAGCAGGTTTTGTTCAGGATCAGGCCCCTCGGGAGGGTCCGTCTCCCTGGGGACTGTGCCATCCCCAGCAGCTCCACAAGCAGATGATGCAGCAGCAGAAGTTGGGGACACTCAGGCCCCCACGGGGCTCGACACAACATGAACCCCGAGCACAACGCTGCAAATGTCACACATCAGAGTGCAGGGAAAGTGGTTCTTCGAGGTTTGGCCCTGGACAAGATCCAGTGGGGAAAGCCAAAGGGGCTTGGGAAGCCAGAGGGCTGAAGGCAGGGCGTTGAGAGCAGCTGGGGAAGCCCCAGCGGTGCACGAGCTCCCAATATCCAGGGGAAAGGCGGGAGCCAGGAACACCCTGATGCAAGCACAGAAATATTTCCCCTGCTCTCTAGCCTGCACAGGGCTGCCCCGGGAAAGGGCTCAGGGGGGAGGGATGGATGCTCCAGTGGAGACACATTGTGCCCGTGGGCCAAATGTCTCCAGCGTCACAAGGATGAGCTCAGAAAAGCGGGATGCTGGAGAAGGAGGGAGAGGCAGCAGATGCTCCAGCAGGCAAGGGACACAGCAAAACCCCAAACCAGGAGCTGACGTTAGCCTGATGCAAATCGGGAGAGTGGGAAGTTCAATCAAGATATTCTCTGCCTGAAGAGGGATAAACATTGAAAAGCCCTTTGGGTTGCACAACCATCTTTGCCCAGCCCTGTGACAAAGGCGTTTGAATAATACAAGTGATTTTCTCCTTGGTGGGAGAACCGAGCATGGCGAGACCGAGGGTGGGACATGAGGGGTTATCCCCCATGGGAAGCCACGGACACAGGTGCAGAAGACAATGTTCCCAATCCAGCCTCCCCCCAAAAAAGATTGTTTACGCAGCACCCTGTGACTTTAATTATAGTTAAAAGCAGGGTTGCGATATAAAGCAAGGTTATAATTTGGAGTCCAGGAGACACCTTGGGCAGGACGACAACCTGAAGTGCCACCCAGTCAAAAAAGCACCATGGCAATGAAAACTCCGGAGGAAACTCCGAAGACACCAGCACGCATCTAGGACTGCAGAGGATGAAGAAATTGAGAGGAAAACGAGCTGCTGTACTGAAAGTCGCCTTTAAGCCACCCGTGTGCTGCGGAGGATTGAAAGCAAAAGTTCTCCGCGTTCCCAAGATCTCAGATAAACCCGGGCCAGAGAGTCCAAAGTTTGTTAAACCCAGAAATGCAACTTTCCGGGGTGGGAGGAACTTGTGCAACCCTCACAGCGGTGCGGGGCGAGGGGACCCCGAGGAGGGGCACCCACCCGGGGGGGGAGCGGGGCCGGGGCTGCTCGGCCGGCCCCCGGGCCAAAGCGCTCCGCCAGCGTCGCCGCATCGTCCTCCTTCTCATCCCGACCGCTCCAGGGGGCTCTCGGGACTCATCTCCGCGTCCCGGGACCCCCGGGACCGCCTCGGTCCCGGGAGACCAGGCAGCTCGGCGGGACCCCCCGCACCGGGGAGATGCCGGGGTCCATCTCCCGACATCAGCCCGGTCCCGGGGGTGCCGGCAGCTCCGCGGGACCCCCGCCGCCTCTCGGGTGCCGGGACCCACAGTGCCGAGACCGCGGGCAGCTCCCCGGCACCGACAGCCCCAGCAGCTCCCGGGATCTGCCGCAGGCTCCCGGTCCCGGAACGCCCGGCAGTTCCCTGGGACGCCGCCGCCTCTCCGGTGCCGGGACCCCCGCTCGCTCCCGGAACCCCCGGCTCCCCTCCGGTCCCGGGACCGGCGGTGTGAGACCCCCGGGCAGTTCCCCGCTCCCCCGCAACCCCGCGG
>VXBX01009318.1:889790-906238 GCA_013400415.1 Scytalopus superciliaris | reverse complement strand
TCGCCCCTGGGCAGCCCCCCAGGCATCCTCCCAGCTCTGTTCACCATGCAGCCCCCTGCACCCCGCGGGTAATCAGCCTGAGCCCCCCTGCCTCCTGTCTGCATCTCTCCCACTCCCATCCCTCAGCATCCCCACGAGCATCTTCCCCATGCCCATTTCCCCTGCACTACCCCCACAGGCATCTCCCACTGCATTTCCACTCTCCGTTCCTCCAGCACTGCCCCCCGCATTCCCTTGGCATCTCCCCTCTACCCCCACAATCCCCCTTCCCCAATACCCCTGGCATCTCCTGCACCCCCAGACGACCCCCAGCTCCTCATGGGCTCAGGAAAAAGGCCAGGAGGGGCTGCCTGGTGGGGAGGGTTTTGGGGCAGGACTCTGGGGGCAAGCCTGGCCATGGTGGGCCTGAGGGGCACCACCAGGAGCAGTGGGCACCGGCAGAAGGGCTGGAGTGCTGGCTCTGCCTCCCACGGAGGCCATTCAGGGAACAGCAAAGACCTCGTGGGGTATTAGAAAATGGGCTTTGTTTGGAGAAGGTGGCGGCGGATACAAAGGCCGGGCTCCGGAGCGGGTTGGTGATGCTCTGCTCCACAACTCTCCCTGCCAGAACAGGCCGAGGCTGCCAGGAAGCCAACAAGTATCCAAAATGAAGGGATGTTTCACTGGCATCACGTCGGACCTTCGCTTTCATCACATCAGAGCTTCACCTGAATCACAGCAGAGCTTTGGAAATGCACCCAGGGCTTCCAGGGCCCCGGCAATGAGCAGCTGCATCCACAGGCTCCAGCTGGGATCGCCTCAGCGGGGCTGTGATTCCCAGAGTGGGTGTTATCTCTTTTCCAGAACCTGAACAGATTTGAGTGGCATTTGGGGCACAAGCCCTCAGCCCCATCCATCTGAATGCAAACACCTTCCTAAATCCCAAACAGTTTTGCAAAGCCCACCGGGGTGTGGGAGGGGCAAGGAAACATCCGGAGAGCAATGCCAGCCGGAGGGAGGGAGTACAGGGCGGGTGGAGGGGGGCACTGACAACCTGCTATGTCCCAACACTGGAGCTGGAGGGGAAAATCACACTCCTTGCCATCAGTTTGTACCAGCTCTGCCAGTGGGCAGGTGAGGTAGCGGCAGCCCGAGGGAATAGGGAAGTGTTCTCGGCTCAGAGGTGAGATTAATCCAAGGGAAATTTATAGAGAACCTGTTCTGTATCAGACAGGGCCAAAATCCTCCACCAGCTCCTGTGCTGGGCTGGATTTGGCCTATTTGCAGGCAGCAAGTCCATGGAGAGAGGCAGATGGAGGTGAGCCCCTGTGCTCAGGGGTGTCACAAGAAATTAGAAATAGGAGGAAGTGGGGATTTGGAGGGTTTCTGTGTTCAAACAGAGTGTATTGTGCTGGCACTAGGGATGGGACAATTTGCTGCCACAGGCAAAGGGGAGTTTGGGGACACCGCCTGCCATAAGCTGTTGCTCCTGGAAATCACTGCGGGTGTCAGTGACAGCACATGGGGACACTGGAGCCTCCAGGGCTCATCACCCCGCATGTCCTTGCAGGGCTGCCCCCTCTGCTACCTGGACAGAAGTGATGGGTTGTGCGTGGCCATTCCTTCTGATTACGCAGTGAAGGATGGTTTCCATTAGTACCAGCACATTGCAAATCCAATCCTCACTTGCCATCTGGTTTATGGGCTTTTCCTCGAGTTTTCCATTGATTAAGGTGTGTGAGATGGATGAGCAGGGCCGGCGGGTGCTGGGTGTGCTACGTGTCCAGAGAGATGCAGTGGGGCAGAGGCAGAGGAGAGGTGAGAAGAGATGAAAGAACCCCCCTTTGTTTTCACAACATCCACCTCATTCTGCTGGGTAAGATTTGTGAGGGCCGCTGCTGTCGGCAGGGGATGCAAAGGAGGGTCGAAGTATCTCCACAGGGAACAGACAAAGGGGGATGGGCTCCAGAGGCAGCAGGAAGGATTTAGGGTTTGATGATGGGAAAAGCTTCCTGAAGCAAAGAGAATAAAGATGGGAAAGGGATTGCCTCGAGGAGGTGCAAAACCTTATCGCCTCTGTGTTAGGTGATGAAAAATGGGCAAATCCCAGGAGGATCAGACTGAATCCATGCCTAGGAGCACTCTCCACCCCACTACAATGGCCCCATTGACATCAAAACCTATCCACATCCTGCATCCCAAACCTTCCACCTCAAGGCCATTGACTCCCATCTTATCAGCCCGGAGAATAGTTACTGGCACCAGTAAAACCAAAACCTTGTGCCCTGCTGGGGGTCTGGCCATGCCCAGCTCAGCCTGCAACAGCAAGTGAGGGGATTGAGAGCCTTGCTCAAGCACTGACTGGCACAGTCGGCCCCACATTTTGATGCCTTCCAGTCCCTGCACTGCTGCTGCCCTCTCTCCCACAGGCATCATTTTGAAATTCAGAGTGGCAATTTTCCCAGGTGAACCCGTGGGATTTACCGGGGGCGTCAGGAAAAGCAGACTTTGCCCCCACATGCTTTGCAATGGATATAGACTAAGGCAGAGGCTCCAGTTTAACTCTTTTCCTGGGATTATTTGAAAACCTGGAGAATTACAGCAAGACACCGACGATGCAATAAATTTTGCGAGCCGAGAGGTTAGACAGAAGCTGCCGCAAAGGCAGCAGGGGAAGAAGCACTGCTGAACCAGTAACGTTTAAACTCTTCTGAATAAAATTCATAATAATTCTGACAGTTTTATATCTGTCCATGAATTACAGTTAAAATCCCACCACGTCCCACACACCCTCACTGCTCCGTACGGCAATAAGATTACAGCGAAGAGCTGGACGAGCAAGGAAGAACGTAATTTAAATGCTGTTTCTTTGAAAACCGAGCCCTGCTTTTTAAGGCAGGCTCAGAAAAGGAAAGTACAAATAACGCTTTCCGAAGATGCTATTTTTTCCAGGGGTGGGATGGCAGGGCTGGCACTCCCTGGGCAGCGGGACTGTCTCCCGGTCCCTGCCTGCGGAGGAGGGACGGGGCAGTGGGAGCTGTGTCTCTGTCTGCTCCAGTGCAAGGAGTTAAGCAAACAAAAGCCATTTTGCAAGCACACACGGTGCAGAGGTACCCTCGGGATGCCGGGACGGGGCACCCACTTGGCTCGGGACATCGACCAGCGTGGCTGGCGGGAGCTGCCCAGTGAAACCCCGCAGCCACCGGAGCTGGGGTTTTTATCCTGTGCGTGCTGAGAGCCTGTCGACATGGAGATTACAGCAAAAATCAGGTTAAAACCCATTTATCTGACCCAAGCGGAGCCCGTGTGCGTGTCCCAGGGACGTGAGCGGGGCCGGCACCGTGCTGATGGCTGCGAGGGTGTCCCGATGTGCCGGAGAGCCCGACAAACCCCGGCCACGCAGCTGCGCGCGGTGGGTAATCCAGGGCGTGCGGTAATTAAAGCAGCACACCTGGAAATAGCTCTTTCTGTAGCTCCCAGGCTTAACTAAACGAGCGAAATTTGCGCTGGCATAATTAAAGCAGTGTGGTTCAGGATCTGCACTGGGGCGTTACTGCAGTTTGACTCTTCGCTCTCTGGTGGCAGCCCACGTGGAGGAATCCTCCAGCTCCAGCGCTTACTTCTTGCCATCAGGGTGCCCATTAACACCAGCCCATTAACACCAGTTCATTAACAGCAGCCTTCAAACCTGTCTAGCAGCACGATGGCTCCAACATCCTGGGGTAGCTCACTCTGGCACAGGGTTGCGATGGCAAAGCACAGGGCTCTCGAGTGCTGTCTCTGCTCCCCTCCAGGGACTTGCAAATCTGAAGGAGAAATCAGTATTTTTCCATTTATTTTCACTCATCTCAAACAATCTCTTTTTATTCTTTCCTTGTCCTTTTAGGTGTTAAAATAATCCCAGACTCACTAGTGGCCAGATGGTTTTGGGGGTATTAATGGTAAAATCCTGCACACGAGTGAGCTGCTGGTGAAACTTGCCAGTGGAAAATCGGATTTGGAACTGCCATGGAGCATCATCCCCACGGCTGATGTGTCACAGCATCACACAGGCTCTGGCAGTGCCACCGCCACTGTCACCATGCAGCAGCCACCAGCCCTGCAGCTGAGAAAACCCTGGGTGAATTCCCAGGAGATTTGTGCTCATTGGAAAATTCCTGTCCCTGCCTTTTTCCTTTCCTTCCCAAATCTGGATTAAACTGCTTTCAGACTGAAGAGGTGACATCAAATACAACGGAGAGGAAGGAGGGGAAGCCGCGGAGGAAGGTCAGGGAGGTGGAGATGAGTGGCAACACTGTGCCGGTGCCCAGCCCTGGTCACAACACCCCAGGCACAGGGAAATTAATTTCCAAGTGCTTGAAACACCCATTTGATAAATCTCTGATCCCTGGCAGCTGTCAGTGAAAAGTGGGGAGAATTACAGGGGAAAAAACCAGCTCCAGCCAGGGTGGAAGAGCTCAGAAACATAGGCATGACCAAGGAGGATGTGGCAGTGGTTTCCTACCATCCAGCACCTCTTCCAAGCACTGAAGGCAGAGGGATTTAAATTGGGGATTAGAGAGGTGCTGCCCTCTCGATGATACACTGGGGGACGGGGAGCGGAGCATCCCCAGCGCCAGAGGTTTTAACTGTAATTAGACCAACATCTGTCCGGCGACAGTCAGGGCTTGCGCAGTCACTGGGCTGCTCCAGGCTGGGCTGGAGATTTCCCACAGGCTCCTCCTGCTTTGCTTTCCTGCAATTTCACAGATATCTGGATTTTTTAATTTTTTTTTCCCCCCATCTGATGCGTTCTTCCTCTCCGAAAGATTAAATCTTGATTGTCAGGTACTGATGCAGCAGGCAAGTAGATTTCCCTGCCTAGTCCAAATGTCATCCTGGTAAAAATGCTAGTAATAAAAAATAAAAGAGAAAGGCCCCACTATGCACTCAGGCCTGTGAAAATATCCAAAAGATAGGTCTGGAATTTTAGAAACAATTGCAGATCAGTGGCCAAAGGGCACTCTGGGGACTGCTGGGCCCGGCACAGACATTCACAGGGTGGGAAAATCAATAAGTTAAAGTAATTGCCTGTGTGCTTGGTCTTGAATTAAAAGGGAATAAACCCAGACCTTCTCACCTGTCTCAAATAGTTTTTGGATTTATTGTTATTTTGGAAATTAGGGCAAAGAAGGAAATGCCCAAGCAAGGTGTGGTGGGATGGGGAGGTGATCCAGCTCCTGCTGCATCCCTGTGGATCTGCACTTGAGCTCTCCTGGCTCCCATCCACTGTGTTTTTTGATACGTGGGGTGTAAAAGAGCTTATCCTCAAGGAGAGGGCGCTGGGACAGGGAGGGACCCCACGGATGTGTTCTGGTGGCACCCATCCCACATGACAAGTCCACATGTGAGGTACGAATCCTTCCTCCTCCTCTCCTGGTTGCTGCCACCACTCTGCTTCTTCCAAGAGCACCATACCAGGGAAAATCACTGGAGCCAAGAGGGAGCTGGTAATAAACTGTGGCCAAGCCAACCCCACCCCTGGAACAGCAGGTTTTGGAAAAGCCGGTTACACCGGCGCTGCGTGGGGGGACGTGTTGTCACCACACACGGGGAGGTTCTTTGGGGTTCCCCCAAAGGAAGCACAGTCATTGCTGTTGGAATGGTGGTTCCAGGGCTCACCTTGGGATCAAAAACTGGACTCCAAGGAGAGCTGGGGGTCACCAGACAGGGATGATCACTGTCTGCTTGCAGCGGTGGCTTTGTCAGATCAAACTCAACTCTTTTGTTTCATCCCCAGGTCAGGTGATGTTCCCAACGACCCGGTTGTGACTGGCACAGGATGAGACCCCCCACTGCATTTTCACTTCCCAGCAAAGACTGTTGCACCGGAGCAAGCACTGGGAGCAGAAACACAGGGAGAGACACGAGCCTGGGAGTGGAGACATGCAAAGATCAAACCAGCAGTGATTTCAAAATAAAATCCAACAGCCCAGGGAAAACACAGCATGTCCTTGCTGAGGCTATCATTTATGCCAATTAAAAAAAAAAATTGGCATGGCACGAAGGAGAGCTGCGTGGTATTTCCTGAAAAGGGTGTGGGGAGCATCCTTGGAAAGCCTGCTTTGCACAATGTGCTTGCTGTTTCCAGAAAAATAAAGTTTGCTGTGACCCACCTGTCCCTGAAAAGCAGCTATTTAAGGCTGGAACATGGTCAGCCCGGAGTCAGTGGCCGGGTCTGTCCTGACTGCAGAGTAGCTGGCACCTTCACCAGGCTCTGGGGTTTGGCATTTACCTGCAGCTCTTTGATTGCTGCAAAATGCCTCGGGAAAAAATGCAGGAGAGCTGTCCAAACACCAAGTGCTCCTGACTAAAGGTCTTTCCCCCACAGCTTTTGGCTGGTGGCCATTAAACCCCTCTGCCAGCTCCCAGAGCTGTGCCTGGCAGTGCCAGGACAGGACAAGAGGGTTTTTTTCCTTTGTCCCCTTTAGGTTTTGGGAGCATTTTGACGCAGCTGGAAATCTGGGGGTTCATAGCCTGGCAAGCAGCAGCTTTGCCAGAGAGATGGCTGTGGGAGTGACGGGTGGGAGCATCCCTGTGGGGCTGCAGAGGGGCTCTGCTGGGAAAGGACAGGAAAGAAACTGTCCCTTGGGACAGTTTTTGGCAGAGAAGGAAGAGTTCTGTGGGTTAGTGTCCCCACATCCTCCAACAAGCTGAGTTCAGGACTCACTCCCATCCCAGCGGCAGAGCGTGCTTGGGGCTCACCAAGGGCATTCCTGGAGGTTTCAGCAGGGTAGCAAGAACATGTCAAAGCCTAATCTCCAAGCAAGCTTACCTTTGGCATGGAATTTCAACGGGGGAGAGTGGAAAACAAACACAAACCCGCAGTTTGGGTGGGTTTTCTTTTGCCTGAGCCCTGCTCAGAAGCTGCAGGCAGGAGGCATTTGGGCAACCAGAGGGGATCCAGGGTTTTCTGGGCGGCCGCAGTGCTGAAGAGAAGCAGCTCCACCTAGGGCAGGCTTTGCTAGAGCAGGGCCGACCTCGACACCAGTTCAACCATCATGTGTGTCAGGGAATGGCAGCATCTGCTTCAGCTTGCAGCCAACACCAGGATTGCAAGTCTTGGGGTCAGTTTTGGGCCAAGAATTCAAAGTTTCCCTTTTTCACATTGAAAAAAAAAAAAAAACCTCCAGTGCTTATTTTCTTGCTTGATGAGGCTGGAAAATGCAGGGTAAAAAAAGGCTGTTGTCAGTAAATTGCCCTGTGCATCCTGCAAAAGCACCCCAAGACCCATGGTAGGGGGAAGGACCTGCAAGGAGCAAAACTCCACAGCAATGAACCCCCACCCTATGTGGAAAAGACCCTTAGAAAAAAAGGTAGTTAAAGGCAAAGCAGGGTTTTACAGAGCCCTGGATGTGTCTGTATTAGTCCCATAAAAATCAGCTATTGGGGAATATTGGCTTCCCTGCAGGAAACAGCAGGAGAGATGCTAACCTGGTCTCGTTTTGAAAGCTACTTATTAGTCCTCATCAAGCATAATTATACTTCAAAGCCAAATGAGATGTCCAACTGAATTTTGAACACACGTTAATGTTTTTAAATGTGAAAAAACCAAAACCCATTTATTGAATCCCAGCCAGGCTCCAAATGTGAAAATAGATGCTGCTAATGGCTCTGGGAAGGGAGGGCTCCAGCTTCCTTGCAGCTTTGCCAATTAAATGGTTATTACTGACCAATTAGGCAGAAATCAACCCGATGTTCAGTGATATCTGATTAAGCAGGTCCTGCAGATCAGCCTTCGTTGTTAATCAGGGGAGAGAAACACCTTCTCCTCCCCAGCCCCTCTGGGATATTGGAATGGGCAGAGTTTGTGTCCACCTTGCCCATGAAAAAACCCCTTTTATTCCAACACTACCGTTCTCCTGGGGGAAACATCTCAAGGACCCACCCGGGCAGGGCAAAACCTTTCAGAGCCAGGAAGGAAATGGGAAGGAAATGAGGGAAAAGGGGAAAATTAGCCACACACAGAGGGTGGTTTCTCTCCCCTGCAGATTGCAGGTTGCTGCTGCCCAGCACATGCTGGGCTATGCCCATTCACAGGCTTTTCCAAATATTATCCCAATATTTTCTTTCAGTTCCCAGATAAATGGGCCTCTTCAGTGGGCTTTAAGCCTGCTCTGTTCCAACATTTTCTTTAAAGCAGCAGAGGAAACGTTTGAGTTACACCGAGCTGCTGAATCCTGCTTTCAGGGCTGAGCTGCAAAGGGGTTTCCAAGACAAAATAGGGGCAGTGTTGGGCTTTTTCCTTGTTTCATCAGGAAATATGAAGGAGGCCACATCACCCCTTAATCTTCTCTTCCTGCCTCTTCTCCCACCCTGCAATCCATCTTTCCCATGCTTTCCTGTGGTCTTCACAGATTTCTGAGCATGTTCCCAGCTTTCCATAGCACCCCATGGGCAAGCAGGAGCATCTCCCTGCAGAGCATCCCCACAATGAGTATCTCTGAGCCATGGGGATACTCCAGGGGACCCTGATATCTCCCGTGGGGCTGAGGCAGCAAGGCCACAGCACTCAAGGGAGCTGAGGGAAGTGCATATGCAACAGCCTGAGGGTGATGAAGCCAGACATAAGGTGGGGAAGCACATACAAAAAAAGAGCAAATTCTTGGAAAATTTCAGTGCAAAGAGCCACTTCCTTCCAAGAACTGGATGCAGCTCCATCTAACCAAAATTATACTGGATGGAGGATGTTGCAAGCCCAGGGAGACTGGCATGGTTGAGCAGGGAATGGCACCTTGTCAGACGTGAGGAAGAGGTACCTCTGGATGCTCTGGGTGGCTCAGACAGCCCAAGGGAGGTGTGTTTTGTGCAGTGCCTGGGCAAGAACAAACAGCCCTTGGTGGTTCAACAGCTGGTGTTTGCTGGGTCTGAGGGCTGTGATGCTCCCTGGGTGCTGAGACACGTGGGGTCCATGTGGACTCGTCCTTGGAAAATGCCACTGGTAAGGACAACAAACCTGCGATGTGCAGGAGCATCCCCAGAGCGTTGCCCGGGGGGTCCAGCCTCGGTAATGGCACCCACTCCCAGCCCTCAGTGACTGGGGATGGGACGTTCCTTGGCCCCAGCTGGGCTTCCGGAGCTGGAAGGGGTAACATCTTTTCCAGAGCTGCGGGATGGGGCAGGAAGAGGCAAAAAGCCAAAGGGTCCGTGGTGGCCCCTGCCTGTATCCATCCTCCAGAGCAGTGCAAAGTCTGCATCAGCGCGTTTCCTCCCACTCTTTCTTTACCCCGGGGCATCCCTCGGGCTCAGGGCAGGAAAATCCCCCGCAGGGCCGTGCCACGGGTGTGTGGGTGCAGCCGGGGGCGTGGGGGATGTGTCAGGACCCCCCCGAGGCCGGGGAGCTCCATCCCCGCGCTGCCCTCGCCCCGTCCCGCGGCGGCCGGTGCGCCGGGCCGGCACTAGGTGGGGATGGCACCACGCCGCGGGGAGGAGGAGGGCGGGAGGAAGGGCAGATGCTGCTCCTGTTGCTCCTGCTGCTGCTGCCGAACCTGCCCGGGGAGCAGCGGGGGCCCGCGGTGCGGGGGAAGAACGGGATGGGCTGACAGCGGCAAGGGAAAGGGCTGAGGGGAGGAATGGGGCAGGGATGCGGGCGGTATGTCAGGGATGCTGGAGGCTGAGCGGTGGGGATGGAGGTTTGAGGCTGTGTGTCAGAGATGTGGGAAGTGACACGGCAGGGGTGCTAGAGGCAGTGTGACAGGGACGCTGCAGGAGGCAAGTGGCCCAGCAGCACATCAGGCTGCTGAGATGGGCATTATTATAAAGTCTGTGGCTGTCAGAAAGTCTGAGCCCCTCTCCTTTTCCCTCTCAGGCTCATAATGGTTATTACTGACATTAACTACATTTTGCAGTTTTAGAAAGGAAATATTTTCCCCATGTTTTTCTCAGCCAGAGTTTATCCTGGGTCCCACAGCTTGTTTCACCCATGTGTCTGTGCTGGATCACCACTAAGGTGGGACACTGGCACAGCTGTGACCTGGGCAGTTGGTCACCAATGTCTTGGCCTCACTGGAGAGGCTGGGAGGTGGCTGCAGTGCTGGGAGAGGGATGCAAAGTGCTTGTGGTCCCAAAGTGCTTGCTGTGTCAAAGAGGGATGAACCCATGGTAGGAGGAAAACCCCACCACAGGGGAGTATTTCACACTCCCTGCTTTACCTTGGCTGCTCAGGCATGGGCAATACCTCTGGAACCTGTTGGACACAACAGGCCAACATGATAAGCCCTGCACGATAAACCCTATAGAAAGGGTTTACTTGCTGTAAATTCTCCAGAATTCACTTGATCCAGTCCTACCTCATGAGTCACCACCAAATCCAGGGCACAGCCACAAATCTCTCTCTGTTCACACCAAGGCTCAGCTCGTGTCTGCAGCTGCTGCACAAGGCATCTTCAGGGAAAGCGTCACTCTGAAACCCTGATCCAGGAGACAGGATTTTCCCAGCCTCCTCATGCAGGGACCCAAGCACTGGCAGCAGGGACCAAGGATGCTCTTGGTCATCAGCATCCTCAGGAAAACCTAGAGGTGAGAAACAATTGCCAGTACTCCTTTTTCAACACAGTTCTGGGGAGTCAATCTCACCAGCTTGCTTGGTGCACAGACCACAGCCATGGCCAGGGGTTTCCTACATTTGTGCTTCATGTCTCCCCCCAAAAAAACAAGAAACAAACCAAATCCTGCAGCACATGTGTCAAAATTCATGCTCACAGCAGAAACAGTGGCTCAGAATCAGCCACTGGGGTCTGTGCCCTCGAACCAGGGGACAAAGGAAGGCAGCATCACTGGGACAGGAGAGTAAATCAGATTATTGATGTAAATGTAACTATTGATTTAACCCCTTCTGCTGCTTCCCTGTGTTCCTCACGTGCTCATGCACATGACAGAGAACTCCATGTTAGCCAAACTCCATGGCCACTCACAGTGCAAGTCATTGGTCCCCAAAACCCACAGGTCCTTGTGTGCTCAGGAGAAGTTGGCATGTCCCCAGATGCTCCCCTGCCAGCACAGAGGGCACCTGCAGCCTCAGAGGTGGTACTGGGCACAACCAGGAGCAGGATTTGTTCCCAGGAATAAGGCAGAGTGGCGGGCAGGGATGTCAGAATGGACATGGCCAGAGAGGGCCTTGAGAGCAAGAACATGCAAAGCAGCATCACATTACCTGGTGTCATCAGTGCCACAGGTGCCAGATTACACTTCTCTGAGGATTTTCTTCTTACCATGGTAAAAATCAGGTTCTGAGGGTATTCACACACACACACACACACACACACACACACACACACACACATATATATATATATTACATTTTTACATGTGTATCTCAGCAGCTCCAGGAGGACCCCAGTGTTTCACTGCACAGAGGAAAGCTGGCAGCTGTGATGCACCCAGATATGCTGCCTTACCTTAAACTCATGCAGAAAAATCCCTCCAGCACCTTCAGGGCTGCAGCTTCACCTTCTCAAAATGACATGCACAGAGCAGAGGTGTTCTCAGGAGCTCCCTGGCCTAGACAGAGTGGGGAGGCAGCGGGAGGTCAGGACTGTGGTGCAGGAAGCGATTCCCCCCAAGCTCAGCCTGGTTTGAAAGCCCAGCAAGCACTAACACTAACAAACAGTCAGTGTGTTTATATCCCACCTTCCTGCTGTAGAGCGGGGTTATTTTTGGCATATTTTGTCATTGTTGGAGATGTCAGTGAAGGCCAGGAATAGTGCAGAACTGTTGGGAAAGCCCAGAGGCAACTGCCCCAGGCACAGGGTGATGAGATGAGGGATGTGGGAAGCTGCTCCAAGCCATTTGCGCAGGGATAGGGTTTTGCCTGCAGGATGTGGGACACCTCCCCGCCTTCAAAAGACCTGGGGATTAAAAGCAGAATGGACAGTCCAAGCCACCTCCTAGTCCAGCCCCACACTGCTCCCACTCACCCCATGCAGCAGTGGAGCAGGAAAGTTATCCTGAGCCCGCCAGGTTCTTCACTTCTTCCCACCTTCCTGCCTATGCACAGACTGTGGACATCACCTAGACACCAGCAGCAATGTTCTGGCATCACCAACCACCTCTTCCAGCCTGCACCCACTGCCTTTTGGCAGAACTTGCTGCTACATCCGAGTTAAAACAGAAAGAAAGAAGAGAGCACAAAGCAGCATCTCTCATAGCCCACTTGCCATTGTGCCAGAAAGCTTGGCCACATTCCTTCAGCTCACTGCTGGGTTTAAGATCATTTAAGCCACTCACCTCCCCCATTTTTCCCCAGCAAGTGACCTCCTTACCCACAGTTTTGGATCTGCTTTGTCCCTCCTGTGAGCACCAGATGTCCTCTGCAGGACTGCTTTTCCTTACAAAACCAGCAAGATCAGCAGAGAGAGCACATGAGTTCCTGCAAGCACTTGCAGGCTGATGGCTTTGGCAGATAGCTGGGTCTTCTCTTTCAAATATGTAACTAAAATAGGGAGCTCGAGTGGCTGGAAAGCCCAGGTTTGATTTGGGTAGAAGCTTGGACTGGTATCAGCCAAGAGGAGACAGGTAAAACCAGGATTTCAGCAGGTCAGGAGCTACTGGCTAAACCCCAAACCAGATGTGTGAACTCCAACTGCCCCACCACAGCAGGGATCATGGCTGGGAACACCATCCTTTCACATGGCTTGTGCATAAAACACAACATTTAAGCTCAGAAAGCATACAGGGAGGTGAGGAGAGTCCTTCTTCCATGTTAGCCCCGCATCTGTGGTCTCCCATCTCCTTCAACCTTTCTGCTGTTAATTCCTTGTGCATCACCCAAGGATGTGGCCACTTTCACAGCTCTTGTCCAGCACACAGAGTTTAGAGGGCTGTGCTCCACCTGAGAACTGGTTTATCCCCACAAACACACTGCAGCTGTGAGGAGAAGGTGCCAGGGGATCTACTTGGCATCAAGAGCCTGAATTGAGCCCTATCCCTGAGCATCCATTCAGACCCAGCACTCTTTCTGGTCCTCTTTATTTCAGAATTAATGAAATGGGTGAATAAACAAATAAATGAAATTAAGGACATTCACATTAATTTGCCATGCACGTGCTGGGCTTGAGGATTTCTCCTCCAGCTCAGGGCAGGAGCCCTGTGGCCACCCTGCACCCAGCACTGGCTTCCAGCCTCACTGGAGTGTCCACCGCTGCCTCCCCAAAGATGAGCAGATAGCAGGGCAATTGCCATAATGAGTCTCTATCTTCCAGCCCTGATGAAAGCAATTAATGAAGCCAGGCACTAATGAACTCGGCTTCACAGCAGCCCAAGATGGGTTATTGCCATTTGAGGTGGAGGAAAACCAAGGCAAGAGCAGGTGGAGTGGCTGACCCTGGTCACGAGGTACCTGGGGTTGGATGCAGGAGCCAGAGCTCCCTGCCTGGAGCAGGGAAAGGATGGCAGGTAGACGCGAGGGCAACCACAGCTCTCTCATGTGGTGTCTGTGGCTGGAGAGACTGGTTTTTCCACGTTTGGGACGGTGGGAGAGACTCCCCACCCATTCCAGTCCCGTCTCATCCCTGGGTGGCTTTGGGGAAGCTGTGTCTCTGTGGTCAGAGCTCCCGACACCCGGCACTGCCATCCTCCTCTTCATCCTGCCTCCCAAGTTTTGCAAGCCCCCAAAAGTGGACAATGAGGCATGGAACCCATGGGTCCCCTTGCAAAGAAACTTCCTCAGTTTGCGACTCACCAGCCCACCCTCCCTGGTGTCACTCGTGACTCTGTTTCACTTTGCTGCATCAGCATTCCACCATCTCTTATCAGTGAAGAAGCCAACAGGGCAGTCTGACACAGCTGCAGACATGTGCCCAATGCCTCTCCCTGCAGCACTTTTGGACCAACCTCCATGTTCTTCTGCATCAAGCTTTGTCTTACAGACAGCAGGTCTCCCTGCAGCAGCAGCTCCTGTGTTCCCGTGGGTGGGGTCACAATGGATCTCTCCAGTTCTGCCTGCAAGGGTGAGGATGGCTGATAAATCCCAGGGATGTGGCCTCTGCATCACATGCTCTTACAGCACACATGTCCTCACATGCACGTTGATGGCATGCTAAAAATATTCTCCACTTTTTGACCGATTAAAATTTTCCAGGAGAGTCGGAACCACAGCCCACACTCTATCTCTACAGCCAGAGGTTTCCCCTCACCTCCCCCAGCCCTGCCGGGAAAACAGGCAGTACTGAACAACATTTCTGGTACTTTGGGTCTTTTTTTGGTCATTTTAAAAGCCTGGCTAAATTATCGCCTTTTTTCAATAGTTCATTTTGTGATATCTGGCACAATCTGGGAGCCAAACTTGTCACTGTGACATCCTGTCTTGCTCTCATGCTCCCACTGAGAAGGCTGTGGGTGAGCTGGGATGCTCCCGCTCCCCACCCAAAGCCCCATTTTGATGGCTCGGAAAATCAAACAAAGAAAATATGTTTTTAAACCAGCCCTCACCTGGTGTTAGGCAGCAGAGAGCTAACCTGGCTTGGTGACAGCTCTGAATGATGACAGCCAGCCACGATGTTCTTGTCATATCTTTCAGAGGTGCCTGTTGTGCTGGGTAAAGAGGGAATCTGAAGGATGCTCACAATCCTCCTGGCTACTGGTCAGGCCCCTCCATGCCATCACTGACATTTGTGGCAGCGTTTTCTTTGCCCAGTTTGGCTCTTGACCATGGAACAGAAGCAGGGGAGGCCACAGAATGTGTTTACACAACAAGGGGATCGTCTCGGTGAGACCAGAGCCTTTGCCAAACCCAGAGCTAAGCTGATAGGAAGGAGATGTCATCAGTGTGTTTTTGCTAATTATCAGTAATAATTATTTGTGTGTAGTTTCTCTTAGGAGCTCCAGTTCTGGCTCAGCGGCTGCTGCTCTTGCAGTCCTGTGCAAGCAGAGCAAACTGGGGGGTCCTGCCCCCAAATCCTGCAGGTGAGAGGAGAGGGCGGGCGAGTGCAGTGCCTGGTCAATGCCCCAGTCATGGTCATCAGCATGATGGATTCCTCCTCTTTATGTTCTCCCCCCACTCACACCAGTGATGGCCAGTTAGATGCTGTCAGTCCTCCCTTTGCTTTTCTGAGTGTGTTTGGTGCCTCAGCCTCCTGTCAAAACCCAGCACAGCTATCAGCTTCTCCCTCCCATGTGGGATGTCTTTCTGCTGACATGGCAATCATTTTCCTGTCAACACTCCGTGACAGCACCAGGATTTCTCATTTCAAGTCCTGGTGTGTCCCAGGGCGATTCCTGGCTCCTCCATTAACCCCTGGCCCTGCAGGATGGGGGTAGCCAGCCCTGATGGATGCTCTTGTATCCCTTCCTCCTCTGATGAGCAGAAGCTGTCTCCTGTTTTTCCTCCCAGTACTTGCCATACCTATGCAGAAGAGCGTTTAACCTGGAGATAGAGGGTGTCAGACTTTTCTTCTCCTTTCCTTCTTATTTTCTCTGCTGAGAACAATGGAGGCAAGGTTTGCAGAGGGAGGTAATGTCTTTTTTTAGACTGACTGAAATAATTAGAAGAAAAACTAGGCAGGCTGTTGGGTACACGAGCCCTCCAGCAGGCCTGAAATAGATGCAAAAGTCTGCAAAGCTGAATACCAGTGGAGAACAATAGCTCTTAGCGTGACTAGTTGTGTTAACCAGTTCTGCCACCAAGGACCATTCTCCAGCTGTTTTCCTTGGATGAATGGATGGCATCACCCCTCTGCCAAAATCCACTGTCCAGAGTCCACCCCATGGCCAAGACCCATTGCTGTGGCTGGGGAAGCCACGTGGCTAGATGGACCTGAGCCCTGGGCATTGCTCCATGCCAGATTTGTGGAGCATCCCTCACCTCTCTGCACCCTGTTCCCAGTCCTGCTACTCCTGGAACCTGAGCAGACCCCAGCCCCAGGAACAATGTCCCATCCTGGAACCTGTCAGAACCCCGGGACCCTGCCTGACCCTTGGGGAGACTCTGATTTCAGGGACACTGTCCTACAACAGGGATCCCTGGGATCCTATGTGATCCCAGGGGAACCTATCTGATCCAGAGCACCCTGTCAGACCCCAGGGACACTGCCTGACCCTTGAGACCTGCTGATTTCAGGGACTGTCTTACAACAGGGGTCTGGCCTGATCCCTAGCGACCCTGCCTGATCCCAGGGACCTTATGTGACCCCAGGGAGCCTGCCTGACCCTGGAGATCCTATTGAACCCTTGGGACCCTGATGGACATCAGGAACCCTGCCTGATCCTGGGGACCTTCTGATTTCAGGGACCCTCCGATTTCAGGGACACCGCCCTACCCCGGGGGTCCGACCTGATCCCTGGCGACCCTATCTGACCCTGAGGACCTCTCCCACCCAAGCTCCACGTCCCTCCCATGTATCCTGTCATCCTCGGGTATCCTGTCGCACCCCACGGTCCATGTCCCACCCCGCAGCCGCCGTCTGAGCGCAGGGACCCTATTCCTTGCCGTGCCC
>VXBX01009318.1:827122-889681 GCA_013400415.1 Scytalopus superciliaris | reverse complement strand
GTTTGCGGGTGTCCGCCGGCGCTGGGACATCCCGGCCCCGCTTCCCCCCGGGGGCAGCGACAGCGGGCGCGGGGCGGCGGGTCTCCGTGCCCCGCAGAGCCCCGGCAGCGCATCCCCGCAGCCCGCGGGGTGCGGGACCGGGCCGGCTGGGAGGGGCTGCCGGGCTCGGCCGGCGCTGGGGGAGCCGCGCCGGTCCCACGCGTGCTCGGGCCGTCCCGTGTGGCTCCCGCCGGGGTGTTGTCCTGCCCTGCTGCAGCCGGGCCTGGGTCAGACAGCCGGCTTGGACATGTCCACGCACCTCCAGCCTTCCCCACTCTTGTCCTCCTCCTCTGTTTGGGACGGGTTTAACTCGGAGAAGAGCAGCGGTGCTTCTCTTGCACACGTAGTTTTTCACGTCCGTGGGATGACGCCCCAGTAATCCATCCCGGTGTGGATTGATTAAGATGCCACAAATTTGTTAGCAAGTTAAACAGGTCGTTTTCTCCCCTCGTCTGGCCACGCAATTATTCCTCCTGCCTTTCCTTGAATGAGGTTTTGCTGTTCATGCACAAAGAAAGCTCCCGGTAGGATGGACTGCCCCAGGACTTCAGGCTCTTGTACATGCAATCCCGGTAGCTGTGAGTTGTCTCTCCCCCCTCACATACCCTTATTTCAGGTCCAAACACTCTGTGGCAGGAACAAAAGCTCTTTTAAAACAGCAGGGAGACGGCAAAGCAGCCCAGGTTGGTAGTGGCTGAGAGTTGTTATTATCCGCTGGCATCCATGAAATTAATCCACAGCAGAGAAACTGCTTCCAGCTGGCAACCACCGTCCAAAGGGACTTCACACCCACCCCAGCATCCACCGACCATCTCAGTGGCTGCTCTTAGTTAAGGATAGGTGGATCCTTCAGGGATCATTTGGGGAAAGGGGTGTCAGATGCAGTTCCCCAAGTTCCACGTGGATCTGAGCAGTTTATTTCTAGTGAAACAAGTTTTGCTTCTGTGAGCTGGGGAGCAGTGGAAGTGCTAACAGCCAGGTTTGGAAGATAAAATGGACAGGGAGAAAAGGAGTGGAGGTGTGGGGATGCAGGTTGTTTCCTGAGGGATGTTGATGTGTGCCTTGCTAGAGGGGAGTGTGAGATAAGTGAGCTGCTTGCTTTAAATGAAGTTGCTGTAACTGGCCAAGGCACTTCTGTGCATTGTGTGTAACTTTAAAGGCACCACTGCGGTTCAACTCTGGGGAGTTTTTTTGTTGGAAGACATGAAGAGTATGTGGGTTTGTGGGCCCGTAAAATACAGGGCAGGGGAGAAAGAACTGCCTAATTTTTAAATAAAAAGCCATCCTGTACCACTGATTTGGAGTCTCTGCTGAGCTGTGAAACGTGAGGCTGAACCAAGCTGGAAGAGTGGAACTTGTGTTTCACTTCTCATACCACCATGATATAAGATGCAGAAATTACTTGTTTGGATTGTTTTTGGGAGTGATGCCTTTGGCATGATCCAGCGTTGGAATAACTCAGTTCTTCCTTCATTTACTCTGGCTCACTTGGCTGATGTCAGGGGGGTTCTTCTCATGGATTTACTGCACCATCAGGAATGAATCCAGCCCAGGAACATCCCAGGAAGGATATCTTAGTGTTTCTTGCAGAATGCTCACACATAGCTGAGTTAACAACAGCAACTGATGTCTTTGTGCCGTGCTCCTGTTTTAGTTGTGGAATTGCAAGCAGAAGAGGGCAGGATGGACACAATGCCCTGCTCCTGGTGCTGTTCCCTGGCCAACCTCCCCTTACTGATTCGGGGTAGGAGTGGCAAAAAAGTAATCTGCAAAAATGTTAGGCAGCATCTCCAGGACTCTTCTTGCTTTCACAAGAACAAATGGCCAAGTTGCATCATCTTGGCTTTTATGTCCTTAAGCTGCAGGTGAGGGATTACAGCACCTGCCCCCCTCTTGGGACGTGCTGGGTGTGTGTGAGGGGAAAGCTGCTGACCCAGAGCCTGGCAGCTCAGCAGCCCCACGGAGTGCAGGACCACACCCCTCACTTCTGCCTTACAGTGGGGGCTAGAGGAAGCAGCAAAGGCTCAGGTGACTTCTGCTGAGTGAGGAGGGTAGAACCCTTTGCTTGTGGCTGCTGTCATCTGCTGAGACCAGCATTCTCCATCTCATCTCACCTTCCCTCTCCTGAGCTGCTCAGGTGGGGCTTGAAGTCTCGGATCCCCTCTGTGGATGCTCCTGGGTCCTGGTACAGCAGGAAGTCTTGTCTGGTGTGGAGGGAGCCCCATTCATTTCTTCACTTAGGCAGGTGGCTCCAACTAGGGCTTTGGAGTGTCCTGGAGAGGCGGTGAGCTCCAAGACCACTCTTCAGTGTCATCGAGGAGAGGTGCTGTCCCTGGAAGGCTGGAGAGCTGGTGAGCCAGACCTCAAACCACCTCAGCCTCCTGCAGAGGTGCCAACATGAGCCCAAGCTCTACTAGGACAGGTTGCTTTTCAGAGGCAGACGTTATGTGCTGTGTCTTCACCGGGAGTACTTCTATTTTAAAAACAGAGCAGTGTTCACACTGCAGAGCAGAGCACGGATAGATGTATTTACCATGTAATTTCAGCCTTTCTGCCAGGTGGGAAAAAAGAACAGCAAAAATTCATCTGCCAGGCAAAAAAGAGCCTTAAAGAGCAAAAGCATTTTGGCAATTGCTGGTCTGGACTCACTCGAATAAACTCTTCATACAGCTACATCCATTCAAAACTGTTACGAGGGAGGTTAAAGTCTGTGCCCAGTTATCTAAAAATGACATCAAAAGGGTGCTCAATCAGGAAACCAGCAGGTCTATATTTGTGCAGGAATTGATGTTTGCTGAAGTCGCAGATCTCAACTGAATACAACTTCCTGGCAACCTAAAGAGTCAAGTTTAAAAAAACCCCACACCGCACAGTCCCCCTCGTTTCCCGGAAAACTTTTTGGTGCTCAGTCATCCTGTATTGTGGCCATTTCAGACACAGCTTGGTACAACTGCAATAACTTCTGCAAAAGGCAGCAAGGATGTTACAGCTTTCAGCCTGCTTTTCTTTTAGGTGAAACACGGTTAATTTGAGTTTCTTGTTGCCAGTCTGCACCTGAGCCTACCTGCAAAGCCCAGCCTCTTCCTGACCTTAGTGGGGATTGGAATAAATGTGGGGGTGTGGGGTATTTAAGCTGGTTTTCCTATTTCACGGGTGCAAGCTCCCTCTTTGGAATAACCGCTTACCCCGCTGGCAGCTGCTGTCCAAGGGCGTGTTCGCTGGAGTCTGGTGCATGAAAACAGATTCATTAGCAAGGCTCTCCCCAGAATTTTTGGAGCTCATCCGTACATATTAGCTCTGTCCTGGACATGGGAGTGTCCAGCTCCAGCTCCTTTCCGTGCACGTGGGATTTCCTCGTGTTATGAAACACGGTGTCTGAGCTCCAGCCAGTCCAGTTTGTGCAGCAAGGGACATTTTGGGATGTCTGGGGCTCAGCTTTGTCACGCATCCTCTTTTTGTGTGCCGGCTTTCTGTAGCAGGATTGCTGCCATTCGGGATGAAGACATGGAGGAAACCGAGTCTGGGGGACAGTGGGGTTCCTGGAAGGAGGCTGGAGGATTTGGGCTTGGCCTCTCCTGACAAGTCACAAGGTTGGCGAGGTGTTTGTGTAAGGGGATTTGGTTCAGCAAGGGATTCCCCTCTTCTTTCTCCAGGGAAAGAGGCTTATTGAGATGTCCACTGGATGTTGGGAGCAGCAGGGTGCTCCAAGGGAGGGGATATAGGGATCCTGCCTCTGCAAAGACTCTTCTAGCACACTGGAGAGAAGGAAAGCTCTCATCTTTAACCAGTCTGCTGATGAAGGCATCAGCCAGTAAGCCCGACTGTCCCCGCTTCCCATCTCAGGTTTCCTGTCTCTGTTTGATGAGAATATTGATATTGGATATTTCAGATGTTTTTTTCAAAGCAGGGAAGTTCTGCATCTCCTGGTTTTTACCAGGCCTGGAAAGCCAGCAGCATCCCAGTGTAGGATGCTGGAGCTCTCTGTGCTGCTGCAGGCAGGCAACAGCAGGCTGTGACAAATGGCAAGGAGCTAAAGGCAGGACAAAAAACCCACCCCCACTCTTGGTGCTGCCTTCCCTGCTGGTTCTTCCCTCTGCCTGCAAACTACACAGGAGCCTGCCGGGAACATTTTAGTGTGGATGGGATGAAGTCCTGGCCCTCATGCTGTGGATTTGCCCATAGGAGTTGGTTTGAGGCTGATGACCAAATGTACAGGCCTAGAGGAGAAGCTTGTGGAAGTGGCCTTGGGCTAAAATATGAGTGCTGCTACTGGTGCCAGCAGGATTCATTCTGCTGGGATTCATCAGAGAGCTGGAGGAGCAAAGATGAGAGGAAGGCGCTCGTTTTCAAGGTGCACTTTGTTGCACAAGTGAGCAGGGAGTACCTGCACAGAGAAGGGAACAGAGGAGCAAGGTGGACTTGCTGCCATCCCAACAATGTTCCCCTCCTAAGGCAGGGGTGGCTGGCATCTGTGCCCACTCCCCGGTCCTTTGGGAATTGGTTGTGTTTTCCTCTGGAAGATGCCAGTCTTTTCCCTTGAGATGTGGTAGGGAGGGACCATGTTTGGTGGGTGCTGAGATCTTCTCTGGGCAGGCTTTCTGATGGTGGAAAGTGCTTTGGATGTAATTCCTCCTCCCTTCTCTCCTTGCAGGATACAAAGGAGGAAGTGTCAGAGAAACCAAAGTCTGCTCCAACTGCAGAGAAATATGGCTGGATTAAGAAAAGCAGTGGGGGACTCCTGGGATTGTGGAAGGATCGTTATATCCAGCTACGGAAAACACAGCTCGTGGTCTACGAGGATGAGGTATGGTCACAGCTAATGGCTTCAGTGAGGGTCAGGATCAGGCCCTTGGGGACACATGTATGTCCCTGTGTTTTTCACTCTTCCCTGCAGCCCATTCCTTTCAAAAGGGCTTCTCCAGTTTTCTCCAGAAAGGGTAATTGCTGAAAAAGAAGAGTCAGCAGCTGTGTTTTTGAGTACATTATATATAATAAATATTTTAGCCAGTAAATATTTTGACAGTGTCATTGCCAAAGGAAAAAAAAAAAGTGGGGCAGGACATCCTGTGAGAAGGTGAATGGAGTAAAGCTTTGGGCGGAAGCAGGATATGTGCAATGTGGTTTTGGCTTTTGAAGGATAAAAGTGGATTGTAGCAAGCTGACTTCCCACCTGCTGCTTGAGGGGATGGCAGGCAACCCTGCAGCTGTTTGGCACCCCTCAAGCAGCTCAAATTGTTGCTAACCAGGCTCTTCAGGGTTTCTTTTAGTCACTGATGGATGCAGGGTGAGACTATGTTTGCTGTCCTCCTTAAGCACGGACACAGTCTGGATTTGGCTCATCTTTTCCCTTTACTTGAGCCAGTTCTGTGCAAAGGACCCCTGGGAGCCTTGTCCTGGACTTCCCTAGATAAACTGCATGCCTTAAGTTCATGGCCACGATTAGAGCTGTTTCCAGACAAATGAGAAATAAGAGCCAAGTGAAATCTGTGCTGCATTTTCAGACACGAAGAATGAAAAGTGCAGAGCTGGTTCTGCTGGGCTGCAAAGGTGGCTCTTTCCTGAGCCAGGCCCTCAGTTCCTGGGCTGGAAGCAGCTTCTGCAAGAGCAGAGTTTGCCCCACAAAATCAGAAATTACAGCGCAGAGAACAAACTAGCACCAAGAGAGGTTTGAGATGAGGGGTGGGTAAGTCTGAGCCCTGCTGGTGTGTGGTGGCTCAAAGTTTGTGCGTGCAGTGGGCTGGGGGAGCATGGTCTGCACAAGGACCACATGCCCGTGTGGTGTCTGACTCAGGGGGGTCTGGGTCATGTGTGGGCATCAGGATGATATGCAAGCAAAGTCCTGTAGTGCTTCATGTGCAGTATGTGGAGGGAAGAAGAATGGGGAAATGTCTCAGCAGCTGCATTGCTGTGATGATTTCAGGAACAACAGGACCGACAGTGAGTTCGGTTCTCTTTTTTTAAAAACATACTATTGCCTAATAAAGATTTGTTATAAACAGATTAGGTTAAAGGGTATTACCTCCTCTGTTACGCTGAACCTTCCTGCTCTTCCCAAATCCCAGAGCTTTCCGGAGGCGTTTGTTCTTAGCTATGAAATGTCATGGAGAGTGCAAGAATAATGACAGGAGAAGTCAATGTCAGGTGATGAGCAGCTCGGAAGGCAGGAAAAGCAGGGGGGGTTTTCATACACAGAGGGATGCAGCCCAGTCCTGCAAACTGTTGACTCTCTGCAGATCATTTCCCATTGCTCTGGACACCTGTTGACTCCAGCTGAAGCTTCAGGAACTTGCAGATTCAAAATCTTTAAACATGACGTAGGGTTTTTTTGTAAAGGGCATGCCTTTAAAAACCAGATACATGGAGGCTCTCATTACCACAAGGGAAAAGGAGGCTTTTAAAGTAAGATTAATTTTCATAGACATTCAGAAGAAGGAAAAATCCCAATCATTTAAAGGGTTATTTTATTATCTCAACAAGGAAAATGGCATTTGTAACAACCAGGCATAATGTTTTCTGGTAGCCTGCGGATTGTGGTAACATCCTGTAATAAATTGCTTCTGTAAGCTACAGTAGCTGCAAGGTCCCATTATTGTAAATAAGGGATCATGTTAATATCTATAGGCTATTAAACTGGCTTACAGTGAAGTCAGATGTCTTAGGAGAGGAAATTACTGCAAAATTATCTGGTAGCACAATAGGATAGCATGTGATTGTGCAGACTTACTACAGGGGAACCAAAGGAAATAACAATTTTCTGCACTCACGAGGGGTCTTGTTGCCACAGAATTGAGACAGTTCATGTTTATTACTGTATGCATCTTCCTTTATTGTGAGTCAGGGCAGTGTGGTTGTCTCCATCTTACAACTGGGGAACTAAGTTTTTGAGATGAGAAGGGCCAATGTCTAAGGAGAGTCTGTGGTGCAGTGTGCTATGGTGGTTTGTATTTCTGGAGCTCAAGGTGCCATTTCCCCCCTGGATCTTCTCCAAATACCTGCTTTGTCTCACCCTGGAGAAGGACACAGCATCCCAGACTATCCTCAGGATGAAACACTTAAAATGTGGTTGTTCAGTGCTTGCTGAACTGGAGCCCTAGAAAAAGAAAGAAGATGAAACTTCAGGCAACAGAAACAAGCATATTTCCACATGTATCCTAAATTAGACCGAGATGGTTAAACAGGAGGGAGGCCAGCTTCCATGTGGGCGGGCAGGCTTAGAGGCTGAGTATTTCAGCTGGTCTGAGCCCATCAGATTTCCAGGAACTCAGCTAGTGCCTTGGACTCACTGTGCCTTTATCAGCCCCTCCTGTGTCCAGCCCTTCACGAAGAGGTGCTAATGTTGCCTCTCGAAGTTGTTTCCTATGCAGGCCACCCTGTTGATGCCTGAGCCTGGCTGCACTTGCAGCTGAGGTTTAGGTGCAAAACAAGAGCAGAGGGGATGGCCAATAGAAGAGACAGGCAAGAACGTGGTACTGTGTCATGGGAAAGTACAGTCTGAGCAGCACACAAATACTGCATTTATCATCATCAATAGCAATCTCCTGGAATGTGCTCCTGACCTGCCCCGGGAGCATGTTCCCCATGTTGCATCTGTTAGTCAGGCTTTGGGTTTGGTTTAAAGCAGAGCCACCTCCTGAAGGCAAATGGCAAATGGTTATTGTGTTACCTGGAGCAGATGGGGTGAAAGTCATCCCACCCGGCTTCAGGTTTCTTTCAGTGGATGGCAAATGAAGGGAAATGGATTTCTTGTTATCTGCTGTGCTTCCATCTACAGCACCCTACATCTGTACCCTCACCTAAACGAAGACTCAATTAAGCAAGATGATTGTATGGTAATTACATACCCCAATGTCACAAAAGGAGGCATTGATGCAAATATGGGGTGCTTGGATCCTGAGAAAACTACTGTGCAGGTCCACACAGAACCAAGCAGGTTATTTTCTAATAAGATTTCTTGTCTTGTCTCTGCATATTCTTGCTAGAATAATTAAAAAAAAAACCTACAGAGAGCATCTGAAGGCCAGGCAATGCTATGCAGAGGAACTAAGCAGATCAGTATCATCACTCCAGGGATTAGAAAGCATCAGTCTTTAGGGGCTTTTTTGTAAGTGTGTTATTTGACAGGGAAAAATCTTACTAGACAAAGTCTTTCAGAAATCAGAGGATCCATGTAACATTCAACAGTCAGGCAGTATTTTGCCCCTGGTAGTGATAGCAAGGTATACCCAAAAGTGATTTATTAAAACTCTTTTGAGAGCCTCAGATAGAGAAATAAATTATTATTTCAGGTCCAGACATTTTACACTGAATGAAGGGTCCCAGCCCGTGAGTGCATGTCAGGGAGGAGGTCTCTGCTGGAATATTATACCTTAATATAAATAAAAATTTCAGAGTCTTTTTTCCCCTTTTTTATCAACTTTTCATTAGGGAAATTGTTTGCCTGATGTGATTCTGTGGTTAAGCACATGCATTAGTATGTCCAGGTGTTCAGTAATTTGCTTCTTAAGGCCAAGCCAACAGACACAGACATGTTTAAGTTACAGGATCTGCTCTAGGAAGAGTTAATGCAATAGTTCTTTTGCATTTAATCAGGAATGTAGGGGTTCCTGTACCAGGACTGAGCTTGTCCAGAACCTGTGTCTGACACCTGTGTGTTGGGGCAGGACCCTGGGAGTGACCTGGTCTCTGTGTAATGCTGAGTATCCTCCAGGTCCCAGGAGGTTGAAGGGACCTGGAGACCTGCGACAGGATTGAGTCTTTCATTCTTCATCTTAGTGGTGCAGGACAGACATAAAGGATCTCTTTGTGACCCAGGTAGGCTCACAGAGAGGGGATGGCTGCTTGCCAAGGGTAAAACAGAGACAAAAGCCCCATTCTGGTGCTCCCTGAACTCAGATGCTTTGCCTTTGCCTCTGATATGGAGTTTTTATATTTCTCTGGCTGTTTTCTTCCCCACCCTCCCTGAAGAGGATAACTTACTTGAGAAGTTCAGGTCCCTAAGAGGAAGGAGCTGTAGCTTGCACACTCAAGCCCGTGTCCCTGGGAAACAGGGTCCTGCACGCCCCCATCCTCTATGCCCTTGTTGCCTGGCCAGGCCACAGTCCCCAAAGCCTCCCCAGGATAGAGGGGCAGCTGGAAGGCAAGAGGCAGTTTCACAGCAAAACCACAGCTCTCCACACTGCCAAAGTCTTCCTTGTCCCTCAGCTCGGTACTCCGCAGTCCTTGGGAAGTGGAGGACAGCTTGAATGGGATCAGAGGAAAAGTTCCCATGGAAGAGGCACGAAGGATGGCATGGACGAGGCGGGTGACAGGGAGCCACCGGGGACAGAGCTGCTCTTGAGAGCAGGGAGGGTGGGCAGGAGCCGTGGTGCTGGTCTCCGGTCGGAGCGCTGCCAAGCCGTCTGCATCCTGAGCCCAGCGAAGGAGCTGGAGCTGCACCGGCCGTGCGGCAGGGCTGGGACTGGGACGTGGGCGGTCGTCCACCGAAGGCCAGGATGAGATCACCCATCCCCGAGGCATGTATTCCTGACCTCACCCTTCTCTGTCATTTGTGGGCCGCTGAGGGGTTATTATTTCCATCCCTGTCCTTTCGCAGTGACATTGCGATACCAGGATTGCAGCAGGAGCCTTCAAAGGGCTCGGTAGCGTCAGCAGGATTTTATCGGCTGGCTTTTAGGTTTGGGCAGGATTAATCTTCTCCTCCTAGTATGCATCTTCCAAGTTCACATTCACCTACTCTGTGTTAAGTGAAATAAACAGTAATGTCATTAAAATAATAAACCTAAATTAGATCCAGACATCCCTCGGTGGCTCAGACCTTGCTGTGTGTATCAGCATTGGTCTGCCGGGACCCCATCCCCAGATAGGAGGGTTAAAAAAACTGAAACACAGCCTGGGCTCTGCACAGCGACTTAAATGTCAAGTGGTAAAGGGAGGAAATTCCCCGCAGCCCACTTCCCTCTGAACTCTCCATTCCCTGCCTCCAGCCACGCAGCAGCTTCCTGGCTACGACATGTTTCCTCATCCCACACCCGCTCTCTGCTACAGGAATTGCTAAATACAAACTTATACGGGTATGAGGAGCTGCTTTGGAAGCAGAGCTTGAGCTGGGGCTGGTTACGGCCGGTGGTTTTAATCCAGGATGGTACTGGGGAGGTTCATGGGCTGTGCTGACTGTAGCACTTCACTGGCAAGAACTGCTCTGAGAGTCTCACTGCTCATTTGTGCTTAGCTAAAGGAAGCTTTGGTCTCTGCTGGGCTACTGAGACATGAAGAATATTATCTGCCCAGTGTTACACTGCAATTCCTATTAGGGATGGTGCTCCACAGCTGAACTGAGCCACGCACCACGTGTGGAATTTTAGTTATGTTGCTGGGAAAAATGAGCCAAGATCATGGCCAGCAGTCATCAGCGGAGATACTCCAGAGATAAATATTCCCTGCTGAGACACTGGCCCAGACAGTTTTTCTGGCTGTATGGGACTGTATTTCCAGTCCTAAGCGTTTTGACAGCTCAGAACGTGGCTGTGAGAGGACTCTGTCCATCGCACGTGTCTCCTGCCGACCTTTTGGATGTGAGGACCAGCCACCCCAGCTCAGCATGGCAGCCAGGCTCCCCTCTCATCCCTGCTCTGCCTCAGGCTTACTGGGGGGCTGCTTGGACCATTGTGATGCTTCTGTCATCTTCCCTGTGAAAAAGCAGGATCGCATCTCCTTTCATTGTGGGGGGGAGGTAGTATCACTTCTGGCTGCAGATCTCTGGCTGAGGCCGGCAGTGATGGCAGAAGCTGGTGTGACTGTCCATAACCTGTTATTTGCTCAGCCACTATGGGCCTCTAGGACTGTAGCTTAGAGACCAGGGTGTTTTCTTAGTGAGATGCCAGCCCGATTTATGGGGCTTGCTGTCTGCATGCAGGTAATTTTTAAGGCAGAAGAGCTTTTAGACAGATGCAAGGGGAAGACATGCAGAGTTTATTATATGATTGATTTCAATGCCTCCTATTTCTAATAATGTTTCATTCCCTCTCTGCAGGATGAACAGAAGTGCATAGAAACAGTGGAACTGGAGAGTTATGACAAGTGCCAGGAGCTGCGTGCACTACTAAAAAGGAAAAACCGTTTCATTTTAATCCGCTCCCCGGGTAAGAAGGTAGGATTGCCTTTCTCATCACCCTCCAGTCTGCTAACTCCAAAATGAGTTCCCAGGCAGCTGCTCCCAGAGCAGATGAAAAGCTCTCAGATTTAGGTCCTTGGCGGCTGGGAGTGTGTAAGAAGGAACAACACTGTCATGCAGACTTTCTTCTTGTCATGGGGAAAGGGTCTTGCCATGGCTCAACTTTTTCCTCATGATATTTTTCCTGCCTTACCACTTTCTTTCTTCCAGTCCTCCCTGTGCAGTGGAGAAGGACCATTCCCTGTGGTTCTCCCATGTGCTCAGGGTGAGGATGTGTCCCTCTCTCTCAGCTGTAAATGCAGCAGCTTTGCCCAATTACCAGTGAAATCAATAATCCCAATCCCTATAGTGAGACAGTTTCTGCAGTTCGAACTGCTGATCTGGAAACTCCAGTGCAAAATTACTTGCAGCCAAACAGTTCCTAGGAGAAAGGATTTATTTTGCAGAATCCATGAAACTCCACCCCTTTAGCTTCCTGCACAGCATCTGGTTAGATCCAGAACCTAGAAACCAGGCTGGTGTTGCAAAGAGACTATACATCCACATGAGCACTGGCTGTATGCAGGGACATCCTGCCTTACTTCCTATTTTCATCATCATTACATATCTTTGGAAGTTCTCCTTAGTTTCTATTTACATGCTATCCATTCCAGCTTTGTTATGGGTTAGGGTGCTTCATTGTTGCTTTGGGGCATTACACTGTGTCTTATTTTTAATTTCAGTGTGATTTTATTGGCCTAGGAAATCTTACTGAATCTCCCCATGCAAATCTGAGAGATTGTGAGGGACAAAGCACATTCATTTCCATAAGGACATGAACAGGCAAAAATACCAACTTGCTGCATTCCCCCATCTCCGTTTTGTTTAAATAAATGGAGATTGTTTAGTCCTTGTTGTCATTGTTGCTTATTCTTTCACTCCAGTCACTTAGTGTTTATTCGTATAATAAGACCCCAGCTGAGTTCAGAGCATCATTGTGCTAAACTTCATTCAGAACAACAAAACAAGGACTGTCCTGCCCCAAAACACTCCCATCGACCCGGGTGGGGGTGAAGAGAGGTGAATGATGTTTGTTTTGCAAGTAGCCACAATCTGTATGGGGGAGAAAAGTGATGAAGGCTTGGAAATCCACACCCTGGGCTAGTGAGCTCCTGTGCAGCACCAGAGCCCAGACAGAGCACATCAGGGAGAAATTGTTCCCTGGGAGGGTGGGCAGGCCCTGGCACAGGGTGCCCAGAGAAGCTGTGGCTGCCCCATCCCTGGAAGTGTCCCAGACCAGGTTGGATGGGGCTTGGAGCAACCTGGGCTAGTGGAAGGTGTCCCTGCCCATGGCAGGAGGGCTGGAACTAGATGGTCTTTAAGGTCCCTTCCAACCCAAATCATTCTAGGATTCTGTAATTCCAAGTGCACACCTGTTCCTAGGGAGGCCAGTAAAAGTCTGTGTGTTCAGAGATGGGCAGTGTGGTAGGAATTAATATTATCAGAAAGTAGTTACTGAGAGAGGAGAGTATAATAGCTGCATATGTCTCTGCACTGCTCCATGAATCAACACAGGGTGTGAGACCTGTTCCTAAACTTTTTATTTCTTGCTATGAGAAATTGTGCCCAAAAGAGTAACTTCATCCCTTTGGCATGCTGGCAAGTGTACAGCTCCCTCAGTTTTTCATGCCACTGATTCAATGGAGACCTAGATAGAGGCTACTTTTTATGAAGCTCTTTTGGTGAAAGGAAGGGCTTTTATAAATGAAAAGTTCCCTGTTTGTAGCTCCCCTCCCACCCTCCTTTTGGCTGGGAATCTGTTGAGGGTGTTGACACACAACATACTTTGGCAGATGTTAGCACAGGCTTCAATTAGGAGGCCAACGTACACAACTGTCCTTCTTCTGTTTTGAAATCACAGCTGTGGCGATATATATCAGCTAAACATTTTCCATTTGGGAGGCTTGCTGCCATCCACAGTTTAAAATCACCCTGTGAGCCAGCCTGCCAAGCCCTGCCACATCTTGCTAAGGGGTTTTTTTGCTCCCTCTCCTGAGTATAATGCTGAGGAATGTAGAAATCCAGTGAGTTTGTGCGACTTAGGAACAAGCTAGGAAAGGCCATTTCTGTTTCAGTGCACAAGTAGCAGTTTCCCTCTGGAATACAGGGAGCACAGTTTAAATCTAGGATGGGATATTCTTGAACAGCAGAGATGAATCAGTCAGTTAAAACTGCTCTGCAGCTAAAGTTGCACCAGAATACATAAATTGTCCTGTTAAACACTGGCCTCTGATGGATGTACCCCAGATTCTGCTTGCCCTGTTCACAAGGATGACATTTTTGTTAAGCTGTGACAATATGAGCATGTCACACGCCTGCACTGGTGTGGAACTGAAAGAAAGCACTGCCCCCTGAGCTTCGATTCTTCAGCAAAGGAAGCTGGCAGTGTGCAAAAGCCCTGTTCTGCTTGGAAATCTCAAATGCTTCATTCCACCCGCAGCAATTAAATGAAAACTGTTGGATGCAGAGAGCTGGGCTTCTAAGAAAGGGCAGCAGCCTTGGCCTGGAAACTTTAAAATGTACTCACCATGCAAAAAGCAGTGTAAATGATGCTTGGTGTAAACTGCCTGGAGACTACAGAGATTGGCACAAGTCTGGTATTCAGTGGGTCTGAAAGCCTTCAGATGCTGAGAAGTCTTAACATTGGGAAGAGGGTGGTAGTAAGGGAAAGAGCCCATCAGCAAATCCTGCAGCTCCCCACATGTTCTTCCTGGCATGGTCAGGCACCCGTGGTCCGGGGTCAAAACTCCCATTGTTTTTTTTCCCCCTTTGTCAGTTTTGGAGGTACCTGGAACTGCCTGCACCAGGGGCCCAGCCTAGAAGCTGCAGTAGAATGCAGTGAGGCATGGAGGAGTTGCTCCTGGGCTCTGCCAGTCTGGCAGAGATGCTGTGTTATTCCCAGGGATGAGTTAGCTCTTGGTTCAGCTGCAGAAAATCACCAGAATCCACTGACAGTCATATTATAGAATCATGGACTGGTTTGGCTTGGAATGAACCTTAAAGATCATCCAGTTCCAACCCTCTGCCACAGGCAGGGAGTCCCTTGGCTTCCACTTTTCCCTCCACGATCCAACCTGATGAATTCAGGTAGAAGAAGGCAGGAAATTACCTCACATCTGGGAGAGAGACTCTGCTGCACTCTTGGTAGTTTTAAGATATTACTGACCCACTGCTGCTCCAGCTTCTTCTGGAGGTGACCACCCCATAGCAAAAGTCAGCAGTCAACACCCCCACAGCAGTTCACAAGCAGTTCACAGTCCAGTTTAGCCCAGCCCCAACACAAGGCTTTGCACTGAAACAGGTGAGGAGCAAGCACAGTTTTCTGCCACCCACCTCTGCTGCAAATCAGCAGAATTACTCAGCAAAGAGCAAGTTTTGGTAAAGGTCTTAAACTGCAGCTACACAGTTCTCCAGAGCTTGTCTGTTAAATCATTCAGTGCAAGTACAACAGATTGACCCCAGGAACACTTCTCTTTCCTGGAAAGCAGGCTCTGCACAGCCATCAGACTGTCAGTGCTTGAGGAGACTGATGTCTCTGGGAAGACAGGGAGCAGTCGGGGAGCCTGTGCCCGCTGCCGTCACGGACAGTGATCCCTGTGGGAGCTCTTTGCTGCATGACATCTCGGCAGTGATTCAGCAGGAGCTCACTGGCCGTGCTGTGCTCGGAGTGACTGTCAGTAAATTGCGTAGCCTGTATTCATGGCTTACAATGGTCACTGGGTTTGGCCATGACAGCTTTTCCTGGCACACCAACCGGTTGTTTATGGCGTGACTCAGTCTCAGCTGGCTTAGCAAGAAGGAGTGCAAATGTGTTACCCTGCCCGCTGCCCTCTTTACTGGTGTCACTGACTCTGCCTTAAATTCCTGCTGGAGAACAGACCTCGCTTAACGTTTTGTGGGAAATATCCATCTTCTGGTGCATCCGCTGCTATTTGTAAATACTCAAATGAGAAAAGCGCAGACAAGATACATTCATTTATTCCTTGTTTGTAGAGAACTTGTGGGTCTCAAAGTAGTATACAGAGCCGCAGTGACAGGCAGGACTGAGACCAACTCCCCCAGCTCCTTCCTGCCTTCTCTCACCATCCACTGGATTTGCATTTGATGGCAAAGGGTTGCATGCCAGAGGGACATCTCAGCTTCTCATTAACGATGAGCTACCCCCCTCCCTGAGGTTCGCTCTGCCCTGCCACAGAGTTGCTGACACCAGCGCTTAGTCACAGTCTGGGAGTCTTTATTTGGAATGAGGCACAGAAAGTGGCACTGGAAGAGGAAGCTTGAAGAGAGGCAGGAATCCTTCCCTTGAACAACATGTACGGAGATTTGTAAACCCTGGTGCAGGCTGCCAGGTCTTTGCCAGGCAGTGCAGCAGCTCAGCTGCTCACAAGTAGAGCTTTCTCATAAGCTTTTATAATCACAAAGCTTTGGGGCAAAATCGTTTCCAAACAAAAAAAGTTTTTAAGCACACGCTAAACCAGGCCAGCTTGGACTAAAACAAAATCTGGCTGTCACTCCATTTTGGAGCCTTGCCTTTCCCTGGGTTCCCTGCTTAGTGTGGCCCTTCTGCACCCCAAACAAAGGGCCCTTTTTCCAGAGGGCTGTGGGTCAGGCCCTAACCTCTTCTCTGAGCTCTCAGGAAGGGATGTGGTCCTGTTACTTTCTGTGCAAACTGATCAAATAATCTTTCCCCAAATTGCTCCTTAACTCCCTGCGTGTCGTGGTTGTGAGGGTCTGGCACTTTGTGGCTGTGCAGATGTAAATCCATGGCATTGACATGAGGAATAAATACAGTAAGGAGGAACAGTTGTTTTCCAACAGCAGGGGTGGGTGTAAGGATATCAGGCCTTAGTTCTGCAGAATTTCTTATGGTCCCTTCAGAAGTTGCTGAGACCCAGAACAGTTGCTGCTTTGTTGTGCCATGAACAGGGAGTTGCTAAGAGCCTTTGACTGTCAGTCACCATTAGCTTTGTGCCCCTCATTTAATATAGTCCCTGTTTTATATAGACACTGCTGCAATTTCTGAATGTGGGGCCTCATTGACAGAAAGGCTGAGACTACAACTGTTGTTGAAGGCAGTGGGAAGGTGCAGAATACCTATAGGATGTTAAATACCCCAAAAAAACCTAGTTCAAATAAGACCCCACCAGTATGTTTTGAATGAGCCTCTGTGTAGCTCATTTCCACACCTGTAAGAGGTGGGTAATTTTTTCTCTGAAAATGAATTTGTGAAGGCCCCAGATATTTTAGTGATAAGCAGGAAAGAGAAAAGACTGACAGGGGAATCAGTAATCCTGTTCTCAGGGCAGGGCTGGAGCAGAGTGCAATCAATAAGATATATTGACCCATGAGGATAAAACACACAATGGGATAAATCAATAAGAAGTGCCATCCTGTCATTAGGGACCATGCTAGGAGGAACTCACACAGCAGGCTGACAATCCCTACAGCCCCAGAAACACTGGGAGTGTCTCATTTTTAAGTGCTTGATTTTGCAATGTTGCTGGTGTGCTGTAGCACAGGAGTATTCCTGTGTGCCTGTGCAGTGTGGATTAGGGCACTACATGGAGCTGTTTGGATTCCAGCTGGTCTGCCATGGAGCCACCTGTAGTGTGAAGGTGGTATGTCCCTAACCTGAAGTGTACTCTGGGGCAAAGCTACATAATACTGGTGAGGTGCTCAGAGTAAACAGCCGTGAAGTAAATAAATAACACCCTACCTATTGTCCCTGCTGTAGTCAAGAAGAGATTGTAAACACTGAGCAAAGCCATGGGGCTGCCTTGGAGGAAAGGAAGAGCTGGCTGGCTGGAGAATGGGCCATGCAATCATTGATGCTCCTTCCTTATTTGCAACCCATACTTCTTGCCAGCTCCCTCTTGTGTGGCCAACTCTTCCCTTGTCCTTAGGACAGCTCTGTAGACCCCAGAGTGCTCATTTCTGTAGCATTCACTGCTGGACTTCATTTGCAAACAGAAAAAGATACTGTGAGTTTTTTCACATCGCCCTTGTGCTTCACTGTGTCCGTGCTCAGCTGAGCTGGGGTTAGTGCAGCCAAGGTCAGTGCCCCAGATTCCCGTATCAGTTCTGTTCTGCAGAGCCACAGGAACAGGGAAGCAGGCAGAGCCCACTGCATGCAGCCTTCCCGTTCCTTGCAGCCTGGGGGAAGTGGGACATAAAGTATTTTATTCCATCTGAACCAGCCCGAGATGACTTGGACTTTCAGTCTGACTCTGTGCACAGTGTAACCATTTGTTGTACAATGCGCTGCTGCTCTGAGGGCTATTCCAAGTGTTTTGCAGAAGGAAGAAACTTACTTTCTTACTACTTTAGTGACTAGTTACCAAAATAAAACTACAGCAACAAGCTGTTCAGCATAACAAAATCCTGTTCATGGGAGCTATGCCAAAGCACAAAGGAATCTGTAGTTTAAACACAGGCTGGAACTGGATGTTATATAGAAACTGAAGTGATTCAGAGCTGCCTCTGGTCCTGACAAGGAATGCTCAGGCAAAAATTCTCTCTGCTCTTGCAGGTTCATGATATCAAATTTCAAGCTTCAACTTTGGAAGAAAAGGAATCGTGGATAAAAGCTCTTAATGAAGGGATCAACAGAGGCAAAAACAAAATATTTGATGAGGTAAGAGAAATAGTTTTCAAACTCCTGTGTTTCTGTGTCAGTTCCCATCCATGGCTCCTTTAGCTAAAACCCCCAGTTCTCCTTGCCCTTCCTGCATGCCAGCCATGGTCCAAGGAAAGAGAAAGACAGTGTGCAAAGCAGGGCAAGTTCCTTCCTTTCAGACTGGGAGGGAGCTTTTAGCCTCTTCAGTTCCCAGCTCAGGAAGGCAGAACATGTAGAGAGGCATTTGCACCCTCCTACATTTTGCTGCCTTTCCCTGTCTCCTGGCAGGGAGATGCAGAGAGGCAGAGCAGCTGAATGAGTAGATGGTGTGCCAGAGGGATGGACCATGCTGCTAAGAGCTGACATCAAGAGTCCCACAGGACACAAGAGCTCACCAAAGTCAGTGGGAGATAGTTTGGTTGCTTCAGTGTTTGTGATCAAAGAATTCAGGGGAGTTCCCCTCTCCCAATGGAAGCAGCTGGTACAGAGAAGCAGCTGCAAAGCTGACTTGTGTAGAGTTGGGATGCAGCTTGGAGAGACACATCTTCCCCATGCTGCCATGATTCTCAGCACCAAGCAGCCTGGAAATGGAGGTATTTGGTTAGGACATAGCCCAGTCTTCTAGACTGGAAAAATTTGAAGTGACTCAGTCCACCAGCTATTCTGCCTGCAGTCTGAAGAGAAGTCTGGTGGAAAGTTACTCCATGGTCCCAGCCAAACCTGCCTGTCTCTCAGCTGGCCCCAGCACACCTGCACTCCCTAATTCTCCTCCCACCCTGCTACACAGAGGGAAGGATGAAGATTGCATGTCCTAGAGCCTGTTTAACCTTGCCCTGCTCTCTGTTAACTTGTAAATCAGCCCTGAGCTAAACCAATGGAGCAGCATCTCTTCTGCAGTTGTTTCAGTAACTGAAAGGAAGTGCACAAAACCACCACCACGGGAATGACACAAGAATAAGCCGAGCAGGGTAAGGAGGGACGAAGCAATCAGCAACATCTGTTTAGCAAAGGAAACTAAAGCAGTGAGTAAAAGTTTTGAAGAAAGGGCTGCTTTCTATATACAGTGCTAGAGGTGTGAACTCTGAGACCATGGGCTTTGCTTTTATTCAGCAGAGGGCAAAAGCAGGTAGGTGAACTCTGCACACCTCTCAGCCCCACAGCAAGGTGGGATCTCAGGTCACCTCCTTGCCCTGTGGTGTGAGGTTATCCTCCTTACAGAGGGAGCCAGCCTCTAATTCTCATTCATTCCAGTAAGGATCAAACCTCAGATTTAAAGTGTTCCCACACAGGCCAGGCACAGGCTAATGGGTCAAGCCCTCATCTGGCTTGGATTAGCTGTTCTGTGCTAAAAGAGCTGTAAAACCACTCTGCCATATCAGCCAGGGATTGGGACTTATTTTTCCCTTTAAATTCCTATTTCACCCTTGCCAGCTTTCCTACTGTACAAACTTGTGGTACCAAGAACATGCAAACTTTTCACCATCCCCAGTCACTGCATGGAGCAGATTCCAGCCCTTGGCCATCACAGTGTGGGTGGATGGGTGGGTGGTCACAGAGCCAGCCCAGAGAAATACCTGTCAGGGTGCTGGGACCTCTCTCCCTACGTGTGTGAGGCAGTGGATTTCTCATCTGATTCCAGGAAATAAATTTGTTTATTCAGCTAGAGTTGCAATTAATCCAGGTCACTGCTCACACCTTCTCCTCAGCATCCTGCAGTCATTAGAGCTGTGGAAGGGAAGGGCTGTTACAAAGTGCTGCTGATACAGTTCACCGTCAGGTCATGGTTATTAATGAGCTTTCACCTCTAAGATGGCAGCAGCAGTTTTGGTGCTGTGCTCTGCCACATGCAGGAGCCAGTCCAAGCACGGGGTGCAGTGAGGACAACAAAGCTCCTTGTGTCCTTCCTACCCTGCCCCTTGCATGGAGGGCAGTTTAGCCATTGCAAACCTCTGAGACCTTACATATCCATCATGTACATGCAGGGCTTTGCAGGCAGGCTGTAAAAGAGCTCTGAGGCAAAGAGAAGCGGTGAAATACTCACCCATATCCCTTCATGTGTGACAGTGAGTATAGACATGTCTTGAGAAATTAATGACCCTCTTTCTTTTTACTTTCCCTATTAAAGGTGAAAGTAGACGAGAGCCTTTCCTTGGACCATGTAACTCGGGACAGGGTGAAGGTGTCCCACGGGCGCAGACCACCCACGAGAAGCCACCTAAAGGAGGTAAGTGCACCCTCCTGGAGATAGCCATCCCACCAGCTGGGATCACCAAGAGCTGCTGCTGCTTCCACTTAGGTAGAAAACCCCACGTACAGACAGCCCAGAGAGAGCTGATGAGGGAAACAACTTTCTGTGGGAGAGACTGCACCAGCACCTCTCTAACAAAGCTCTAGGTTCCCATAGATCTGTATCTGCTGCAATATGTTATCATATATTTAGCTTTCTGTAACTCATAAGCTGCTTCACCATCTGTTGAGAGCCATTATAGTTTCATTTTCATCAGAAGAGACTGAAGCTCCTATATTTATTTTCTAAGACGTGATGGTTTTGTAGCCACAGTGGTCTAAAGGTAGAAGAACAGTCTGTGGGGAGAAGTTGTATTTTTATTAAGCTAACTGGAGAAAGCAGACAAGCTTTCAAGCTTACAAGCCCTTCCTTAGGTCTGAAACAGAATACATTATTCTCACAGGCAGTTTTATGGACTAGCCTGTCTGCTCTTAACTGATTTTCTGGATCTGTCACTTAAAAAAAAAAGAAAAAGAAAAACCACAAAATAAACCTGCAGTTCATTTCCATGGGAGAGGTTCTTACTAGTGTTTGATTCCTGTGATTTATGAAAAAGTTTCTACAGACAGATTGATAATTTAGCAGGGCATTAATCTCAACCAAGGAAGGTTTTTAAATCAAACCTTCTTTCTTCAAACTTCCAAGACTCTGACTTATGTGCCTGCACACTCAGATGACCCTTGTGCAGAAAATGAGATGCCTTGAGACTTTACTTTGCATAGAAATGGAGGGAGAGCATCTCTTCCAGAGAAATGCATGGGAATGAATCACAGATTCTCATCCACTCCTCCATAAAACCGCAGAAGAAAACATGACAAAAGTCACAGCAACAGTGAAGTGTGGATTCTCTGTTGCCTAATAGGGGCTGGGTAAGGTGTGGAGGCCTTCCCTAAGCACTGAAGACATCTCTCTCCCCTGCTCAGGTCATTATTTTCACAATATATATCTGAGGTTAATACCTGTAAGACCTCTCACCTTCAGCCAAATTCAGGGGAAACTGGTTTACAGATTCAGAAGCAGGAATGAGGGGAAAGGGAGGGGATGGAGCCTGCAGAAAGATGTGTATCACAGCTGCTGGCTGCAGCTCGGTGAAGGAAGTGGGATGAAAGATGATTTTCAGTGTCAAAGCAGGCCAGGTGAGGACGGATCAGGGCCAAGCCGCCAGGATGCAGCTTGTCTCTGTCTCTCTGATGGTCTGGAAATGCAAAGAGAGACTAACTAAACTCTCTGTACTGCAGGAACTTGGCCCTGGCTGCAGCTACGCCTTTGTGTGGTTTTGGGTTCCCTCGCACAGGAACTGTCACCGCGTTTCTCCCTCCGGGGCACTGAGCTTACACACTGCAGTGTCTTTGCTAAGTCCATCCTTTTTAGGAAAACCTCCCTACTAGAGTGATTTGCACACAGCCTGTGGTCTGAAGGAGGTTTAACTAGCTGAGGTTTGGCCCTGGTAAGACAGGGATGACATCAGGTTGGAGGAAGCAAGCAGAAGGCAACAGGATTACAATAGTATCCCTGGCCAAGTGATCTAAAGATCAACTTGGTTTATCTGTTCAAGTAAAAATATGACAGTCTTACAAGCAGAAAGCAAGTGAGCCTTTGGGTATGCACATTTTAACTGAAGGGGGCAGAGGGATCCAAGCAGCACAGGACAAAGGATTAAAATATGGCAGAGCTTAACATTAGCATTGACAGGAAAACCAAGAAATAAGATTATTGTGGAACAGGCTTTGAGACGCTCTTCTCAAAGGAAGTAGTAAAATAAGTTCTGTGCTTTTCATAGAATCAAGGGTGGTTTGCATTGGAAGGGGCCTTAAAGTTCATCTTGTACCCCTGCCATGACAAGGCATCTTCCTCTAGACCAGAGGCTTACAAGGATTATATATTAGAAGAAATTCTTTACAATTAGGGTTGTGAGGCACTGGCACGGTTTGTCCAGAGAGACTGTGGACTCCCCATCCCTGGAAGCATTCAAGGCCAGGCTGGATGGGGCTCTGAGTAACCTGGTCTAGTGAAAGATTCCTTACCAAGTCCTTCATCTTAAGGCCATTCCTTCTTGTCCTATCACTATATGTGAGAAGTCCCTCTCCAGCTCTCTTGGAAGCCCCACTTTGGCACTGAAAGGAGCTCTAAGATCTCCCCAAAGCCTCCTCTTCTCCAAGCTAAACAAGCCCAACTCTCTCAATTTGAAGCAGCAATCCTTCACTTGCCATGCTGGTTGTGAGAGTTTTTCACTTTAACTTAAAAGGTTAAAGGTTGGAGCACTGGATTGGTGATGGGATAGATATTGAAAACTTTCTCTCTGGTATTTCAGGCTGCCAAGTGTACATCAGATGGGATCCTGCGGCTGGATCTGGATATAGTAGACAATGGACCACCAACCTTTGATTCCACTATCAGTGAAAGTGACAATGAGCCACCTCAAAAAGAAACTCCAAAGCCACCTATGCCACCTAAAAAACCCACTGGCATGAAAGAAAATCAAGATGCAGAGAACAATGTTCCTGATCAGGAACATAAAAAACCTCTGTCTCCTCCGTTGCCTCCAGATAAGAAGCTTAAAGAAGGCATCACATCAAAAGAAGGCATCACATCGAAGGACAATGTAAACGCGAAGGAAGAGGACTCTGTAAGCCCAGAGGAGAGTGTAGAAACACCCCAAGCACCAAGTGAGGAGAACAAGGAGAACCTCACTGAGGTCAGCAACAGGGTTATAGCAAAAGCTCCAGTTCCACTTCCTAAGAATGTGCCAGACAAACTAAAAGTAGCTTGGGACCAACCAACCATTGAACCTAAAAAGGCAGAAGACTTGGAATCATCAGGAGATGATAGCAAAGAGAACCTGGCCGAGATTGCTGCTGCAGATGTTACAAAGCCTTCTGTTTCTCCTAAGGTTCTGTCAGAGAAAATGCTTGCCACAGTGAACTCCAGCCATGGTGACCTGGAAGCTGGGGAGGAGCTGGAGTCTGGCAGCTCCAAGCCCCCAGTGAATGGGATCACAGCCAGCGAGGTGGCAGAGTTCACATCCCCAGCAACTGAAACAGAAGAAGGAAATGGGAGAATTGATGCCGAGAAGGAACAGCAAACTTCAGCAGAGACAGAGACTTCCTTAGCTACAGAAACAGGCCATGAGAGTGTAAAAGCAACTATTGAGAAGAAAGATTCTACAGAAAGCCCTTCAGGTCTCAAGCTTCGCAGTTCTTCTCTGGGAGACTTGCTGTCTGATTCCAAAAATAAACAGAGAGCACTTCCAGGCCAAGGTTTCCTGAAGGATTCCCATCAAAGCTTAGCTAAAATGGAGGAGAAAGTTGCTAATGAAAGGGAAAAGGCAGAAAAACTTCTGCAGAAGGTTTTACGTGAAGGGTTGGAACAGGCCCAGGAGGGGAATGGACCCCCAGTGATGGCAGAGACCTTGCTCAATGAGGCAGTAGAACAACTTCGTCAAGCTACACAAGTTTTGCAAGAAATTAAAGGTCTTGGAGAACTGAAAAAAGAAGCAACACAGAAACAGAAAGAAAAGCAAAAGGATCTAGTGACTCTTTATAGGAGAAGTGCTCCCTAACATATTCTGCAGAGACTTCTTTCTCAAAATCAAAGCTAAACATTTGCCATTTATTATTTGTCCCATTGCTAGGCCAGTGTTTGAAGGTGGTCCTTTGCTGTGCATACACCATGTTTGTGGGGCAGAATTGAGCTTTCAGTTATAGCATCTTTCTTTCTTCATGTTGTACATACCAGTCTGGTTCTAATCCTCTTAGCACAGCAGAAGGTTACAGGACAGTGAACAGTTTCAAAAATGTGAATGCTCTTCAAGGATTCTGTCCAAAGTCCTTTCAATGGATCAGGCCTTAAAAATTACTGGCAATCAGACCAAGCCAGATTTTTTGAAAGGAGCGGAAAGACTTTCCTAGCAAAAGCCCCTGTCTCTCTGTATTTACAGGCAAGCAGATACCAGATTACACTGGCACCTATATGGTTTGCCCAGTTAAATCATTTAAGGATAAATGTAGCCAGTGTTTGTTCACTTGCTGGCAAGGTTTCCCAGACCACCTGGCCCAGTGACATCTAGGAACGCAAAGATAAATGGTTTAATCTTCTCCAAAGATACTCATAAAACCACATCCACAGTTAAAGAGTGACCTCACACAGAGGCAAACCAAACTGGCCAATTCCTGACTTCAAGTAGTGTCCCTGATCTGGAGCAGCTGTATGAAGGCATTCTGAGTCTGGTTCTGCAGAGCTTTAGGTGTGCTAAGCACTGTGTGAGTAAACACAAGTCTCAAAGCATCATTGTCAGGCAAGTATTCATTGTTCCTTTTTCAATAATTTGGAAATTGAGGTTATACTTGGCCTGTGAAGGTGTCTTCTAGCAGCACAGCACGTTTATTATTGAGGACCATACCTATCTGGTAATTCTGAATGCCCTTAGCATTGTTGGAAACAATTAGCCAGGCATTTGGAGAACTTGTGTCCAGGAGATCCCTAGGAGAGCTGTCACTAAGAAGCTTTGGGGATGTGTGTTCCCTTAGCGCTGTCTTGGGATGTAACTGACAGGAGCAGGCACATCAGGGAGCGGGTCTGGGTGAGATCCCTCTTCCCACTGAACACATCTCTACCTGCTGTGTCCTGGCCAGCCTGAGAGACAGGGTTTGGCCCAGAGCTCTGTAATTGGCAGACATGGAGGGAAAGGCATTTTGCACACACAGCTTTGGGGCTGGCCCCAGTGGCTTAAGTACAGTAAAATAAAAATGCATTGCTACAGAAGGGTCTGAGGAAGGCATTGCAGAAGGCTCTGCCACGATTTCCACAGCTTCCCTGTCCACCTGCTGAAAGCAACCACAGTTCCCGTGGTCTTTAATGATCACTGCAGTGACAAAATCATGTCTTTGCACTACTGCTGTAGAACCCTGTACCTGAGCTGGGTCCCCTCCCCTGTTCTCTAGAGTTGCTCTGAGGAGAATGTGACAACTCAAAGGGCTTCTCCTTTGCTTGAGCCAGACTCTGAAAGCAAAGAAAAGGCTGATCTTCCTAGTCTGATTCTAAGGAGTGACATGCTACCTAAACTCTTTTCTCACTTTTGCCAGCACTTCCCTCTTAGTTCACCCATTTCTGCTTCTTCTGAGTTCCCAGGTCTCACAAGGCTGCTGTGGGCTGCAAACACCCCCACAGCAGCAGTAAAGCTTCATCTGAGCTGGGCAGTGGGCACTTCAGGTCTGAGCACAGAAATGTTGGCTTTGGGCTTCCAAATATCCTATTTTTCACCATCTGGAGACCGTAAGACAGGTAGTGACTAAAACTGATGTTTCTGCCTCTTCTGATTAAAATAGCCTTGGTCTTGGTGGTCTGTCCCCCTCCCAAGACAGCCATAGATGTCACATGGATTTCACTTGTTCTTTTATCACATGGAAAGTTCTACATAGTCAAACACTCAGGGCTCAGATGCCAAAAAGCTTTGCTTTGAGACAAAAAGTTTCCTATGTCCTAAGCCCACCCCCAAGCACACAGCCTGGAGCAAACTCTGGATCTGTGTCTTTTGCTGCTGTAGATTCAATGTGACCGTGGGTCATGTTCACCTTTCCAGACACACTTAGGACAAGGGCTAAGAACACAGACAGTAATTCAGTGCCTATCTGCTATCTAAATGTATTTTTCTGCATGTGCACTTTTGTTTACCGAACACTGTGTGGTATGAATGTGAGCTGTCAGAACCTGGTGTGCACTGAAAGTCAAGGGACATCAGCTCCAGAGAGCGGGCAGGCTTTTGCAGGATGCAGTTCAGTAACAAGAGATAAATTAGATGGGGAAAAAAAACAGTTCACACTAACAGGAACATACAGAAACCCAGGCAAACTCTGGGTACAGGTTCCTATCCCAAAGCTGAAGCCAGTCCTAAACTCCAGGATTGGCAACTCAAAGCTTGGAACTGAAATCTGGGGGAATGACAACAGCGTACGGGGTAGCTCAGTCCCCTAATTTATATACAAATGCTTTTGCTCTCATGAGTGTTTTCTTGTGACAGTGTGTTCTGTGGATACTCGTCTGGCAAAGTGCTGATGAAAATACCCAGACATCCCTATCTGTTACAGCCAAACTTACAGGATGTGCTTATATTTACTGTATATTTTTATATTATACTGAATATTCTAATGAATAAATGTCTGACATTTTACTGAATAACCATCAGTAAGAATGCTAACAGATAAATACCCTATATCTGTTAGAAAACGGGCAAATTAAATCATTTTACAAGCTACAGTATATGCTGTACTAACAGAGCATACTAGATTTGTATTATGTCTTGTAAATAGGTATAACTTAAGTGGAATCTCTGTAGCACCCAGTAACTCTCCTTCTACAAACGCTGTACTAGAGACTCTTGGTTTTAACTACTTTTTCTAATAGGTTTAGCAGTTTCTTCCTAAAACATCCAGTCTTCTATGGCAACTCCCATCTTCAGCAAACATCCTGCCACCATGCACTTTTTTTTTTTAAATCTTCCTTTAAACTTACATTTAAACTTGCATCTAATTCCTGGCTGCACTAAGGCTGGGATTTTTGTGCCTGAAAACCCTCTGGGCATGGAGTGCTGGGGTGTGAGTCTGTGTTTTGGGGTGTGCCACCAGGTTACATGTCTGTGACAGGAAGGAAGTGAGTTTGCAAGTGAGCAGTGTGGATGGTGATCTGAAAAGCGGCTGCTGCAGCCCGTGGAAAGGCAGCACTTTGTCTCCTGCTTGTAAAGAGCTTTGAGATTTGGCAATAAAACCTCCTTTTAAAAATCTGCTGTTTCAGAGCTATTTGTCCTAAAGAGGAGCAAGGAAGAGCCACCAGAAGCAGCACATTAAGGCTTTGCTCTGGAGGAGGGAACGTTGCACAGGCTGTGGTCAGGCTGGGGTGATGCTGTGCTAACCACAAGATGGGAGGAAGGAGAAGCGCTGGGGGCTGCAGCTGGCACAGAGCTGGAGCTGCTGCTGCACACAGAGCAGTTCTGACTCATCCCTGCCTGCCAGCTTGGCTGCCCTGGCCAGAAAACACAGCCAAGGCCAGGATCTCCCTCTGGAAAGCAGTGAGAAGCATCACCTCACCAAGTGCAGTCTCCAGCAGTGCTGGCTGGGCTGCCCTTAACATCTTCATGTGGACTCTTGGATGTCTACAGAAGGTGGAGCTCACTCAGCAGCCACCCCCTTGGTGGTGAGCAACACCAGAGCCTTGTTCCTCTGCCTGGATGCCAGGAAGCTGCAGGAGGAGAAGGAGCTGATATCACAATGACTGCTTCCCTTCCGTGAAAACTGGGCACAAACTGGTCAGAAGCAGGAAAAAGAGTGCAAGTATACGTGCCATCCTATTGCATAATAAGAACATTCATTTGGGTAAAAAATGTGGTTAGCAAACCCTCTAACCCTTTGCTGGGAAGGGACTGTTCCTCAAAGGAATCTCCAAGACATGGTGCTTTTTCCAGATATGCTGCAGAGGAAAGCACTCTCTTCTCGCACTGAGAAAACACACATCACATTTTGGCCTGAAATTAATGTTGGTGAGGAAAGCACTATGTGAAACAATGTAAAAAATTGCAAAAGAAAACATTCATAGTTTTGGCATATCAGTCATTTGCCTGATTTGCTTTTAATTCAATGGATAGTCGTGAGTTAGTCGTTTGAGGAGACTGTCTTGTGTAATCTGAAATAGGAAATGTAGGTCCTAGATTCCTTACAGTGATCCTACAGAACTCAATAATTTGCAACTGAAAAGGAGCAAAAAGAGCTCTTCCAGTCCCAGAGGGCCAGGAGATTTACTACATCCTTGGCTAGCCTACACCAATGACTAATTATTCTTGCTATTAAAAAACGCATGTTTTATCTTAAATATGAGTCATCAACAGTGAAGTTCTCCAAGATTTCCCCTTTCCAGTTTAAGAGTCAGAAAATCTGTAGACACAGAAGGTACCTGCTGTGTTTAGAGAATGGAGATCCCTGTTTTGTTATGCCTTGAAAATTTATATACTTCGAAAGGCCCGTGCTTAATTTATTCCAGGAAACTTAGTCACTGTGTTCTTCTAGCCCTTACCTCACAGTTAAAAAACCCATGATAGCCCTGTGACAACCACTGGTAGGTGATGCTACAAAGCATTAACAATTTCATTCTCTGCAGCAATCCTGATGTCTGAGATCAATGTGAGGTATCTTAAGCCATGTATTTTCCAACCCCTCCTGAGTATCAGGGATTCAGTCCCACCAGCTTCCCTTCAGCTGTGCAGTGTTAGTCCCTTCTTCCTGAACAAACCCAGCTTGGCAATTTAGAGGTTGTAAGCACCACATACGAAGAATCCTACCTTAGTGCATCTTTACTAAAGATGATACACAAAGCACATGCCTTCACACCTACAGGGGGGGAAAAAAAAAGAGAAAACTGGAATGTTGTAAGAAGTTATTACAGGAGGGGTGTCTGTCAACAGCTTATCACAGCAACTAGGTAAAGGAAAAAACCAAAGCTGGCTTAATTTGCTGCAGAAAAAGATTGGGGACTTCTAATTGGAACAGTCTTCCAGGTCCAGGGTAGATGTATTCTAGAATGGGATCCACAGAGAGACCTTCATCACTGGGATTTCTTAGGAGCAGATGTGCAGGGAAGGTGAGTATATCTCACCTTCTTTCACACAGAAAGGTGGATGAAACTGCTGGCCAAGGTCCTTCTAAGCCATATGGTTTCCACAGAACACTGGCAGAAGCCTCAGCAACCAGATTCAGGATAAACCTCACAGGCTATTCAGGTCTTTAACCCTGGTTTCCCTCTTACCGAGGAGCTGTGAGATGACAAATGTAGTGCCCTAGAAATCCCCCACAGACTGTGCTTGTACCTCAGCAGCCTGGACTGCTCTCCTCAAATTTATCTTCTGCTCCAGATTTCAGTTCTCATCTCTACTCACTTTCTCATCTCATGCCCCTTCTCTGCCAGAACAATTGACCCAGCTCCCATTCATGGGTAAGAATATGACATTTATGAAATGCAAACAGATCCAGTCTCCTTCCCATCAGAACTACACAGCAGAGCCATATCCAGAAATCAGGATATTTGAAAGCTGGTTACTGGCTTTCCTTTACCCTTTACTGAAACATTTAATTCCCTCTTGGTCTCTAAATAGTTTCAGATGCTTGGTGAATGTTTTAACTGTATTAATATTTTTCCCTTCCTTCCACAAAAACTCGAGCAGTTTTGGAGGAGAGTTATTTTTTTCCTTCCAGAAAAACCTACTTTGTACAGAAAGAAAAAGTGCTTCCTACAGGAGAAATCTTTTAGATAAAATTTACCTAGTACACCACCCTACACTGGGATATTTACCACTGAAATTGATAAAACATGAGAAGATCTCCAAAAGTCCAGCAGATACACAAAGCCAGCATGACTAACTGGGCAAGGATCTGTGCAAAACAAAACTGCAAGTTCCTCTGCTATTTCATTCTTGACAAGAAGTGAGTTTTGAAATACTGGCAAAATCCTCCAGGTTTGTTTAGACCACATCACCATGACAGCAAAGCACTGCCCAGCTCTTCTTGTATTGTACAGCTTTGCAAGAAACTGTGGTGAAGGGGAAATGAAGCTCAAAGGAAAAAACCATGGCCAGATGTCATATGGGAGATCACAGGAGATAGAGATTTGCACCCACCTTCTCTGGTGCCAGTCCCCAGCCCGTGGATAACCTGCCTGTCCAACCAGAGCCTCTGATCAGCTCTTTCTCTGGAACAACACTGAATTTTCAACAGCATGGGTTGAATTTCCTGAGCGAGGCAAATAAATTCCACTTGTTTTTGACTGCCAAGACCTAATGAATTTCTGAAAGGTCATCAGTGCAAACAATAGTTATGGATTCAAATGACAGGACTGCTCTCAGCTTACCCACACTTCTGCTGTTCTAATCCAGGTGGGTTCAAATCCACCCACCTCAAAGGGTGGAATCAGGGCCTCACAGGAATTGCTGGTGAAAAATTTTCTGGCAAAACATTTTCAGGTCAAAACAGCAACACAAAGGTGTTAACAGAGGACTGCAGATGTGGAAAAGTGTGATGGTTAAAAAAAAAATGTACAAAAAATAGTTTTGAGAAGTCGACATTTCAAAAGGGAATAGTTTTGCTCTGCAGCTCAAAAACACAATTTCAACACTTCAGTTAATTTACATTTTTAAAGTAATTAACTCAAAGAGTTTTTAAAAGTATGAAATTACATATTTTGATGGAGCTCACGTGATTGCTTCCTGTTTGCTCATGGCAGTTTTAAATTTAAATTTTCTTTTTCCTTGCTCTAGATAAAGGGAAGAAAATTGAAATCCTTGGGAAGGCTGAGAAGATGTGAAAGCTCATCTCCACAGGATTCTTGAGCATTTAATTCAAAATATGGCACAGGTTCCAGCCTGGCTTCTCTGCTTCTCCAAGGAGCATTGTTTCATTCTCAGATGATTCAGTCAGCTCATGAGCTGTGGTCCATTCATTCTGGCTCAAGACAACAGTAGCTGCACAGGTACAGAGTTGGGTTTTTTTAAATGAGAGAAAATGCCATTTTCTCACACAATCCCAATAAATTTGCAGACATCAAAAGGAAAGGAGGAGTCCCTCAAACATCTGTAAGGAGTCTGGTCTCATTCCTGTGACAAGTTTGCATTCAAGAGTGTCATGTTCTGGTAAGCTGCTTGTTTGGCATTAAAGTATTCTCAGTGCTAAACACAGGAGATGTAAATTTGGGGGCTTGGAGCCAAGGTCACAGTTCCTATAGAATAAGAAAGATCACAGGCTGTTCTCTACACCTTCTGTTCTGCTCAGTGCAACAGGGGCAGAGGGCAACCTCCACAGCAGCCCCAACCTGGTTAGACATTGCTCCTGTGGACTATGAGGCACGTTAGCAGAATAGAAGGAATTTTTCAGCCCTTGGAGGACCCTTCCCATTCACCACAGTGAATAACAGCAAATTGAAATGCAGCCACTGCCTACCCCAGTTTCCTGGCATTTCACAGACCTTGCATTGGCTAATTGTCATGGGTTCTGTCCTACCTACAGCTCCCAAATACTGCAACAAACTGGGAATAGCATCTGGGTTTGAAGATGTAATGGCCACACATTGGTTCTGCACAAATGCACTGATGAGAGTAGCTAGCCATTGGGTTTTGCCCCCAGTTTCTGGATTCAGCAAACAAACAGAGTTTAATTATTACTTTTTTTCCAAGCGGTTGGGCACTCGACTGAGTTCCTGTGGCTGTAACTCAGCTGTGTTACAAGCCATCTCCAGCAAGAAGGCACTGGAGCAGGAGGTAATTGAAGGTTGGCTCCCAGAGGGAATTTTCCCTTAAAAGGATAACTACATTGTCATGATGAAACCAGCTCGCTTCCACTGCCCGCAGAGCTTTCTGCAAACACGGCTGCCAGAGCTGGGGGCGGTGGCGGGTATTAACAGCAGAGAGGCAGGAGCAGCAGGGCAGTGCCTGCTCCTTAAATGCTACAGAACCACCCCAGCCTCTCTCAGCCACGCTCTGCCGCGAAGGGCAGCAGGACACGCAGGCAGCCCCAGGAGGTCACTTCAGTGCCACGTAACAAGAGGCCAACTCCTACCATCTGCTCGAGGTAAAAAGAAACCCAAGTGAGGGATTGCGACCAAAGAAACCGGCCTCACAAGGAGCATTTGCACTCAAAATCAGCAATATTTTCAGAGAGGAGCAGGCAGCATGCCAGCTGAAAGCATGCCAAGACCATGCAGGAATTTTTCCAATTAAATATTTTTCCACCAGAAAATAACTGAAACCCTGGCTTTTCATTTGAGAGTCAGTGGAACTATTCCTATCAAAGCTCTTTAGAAGGGATCAAGGAGAATGATGAGAGGGCAGAACCCTAGGGTGGCCTCTTGCCCAGCAGCAAGCTGTTGAGAAGGCAAAGCCAGGTTTAAGGCCAAGCTCCTCTCTGGAAGACAGCCCCGTGACTTGAACCTCAGCCTCCTGAAACCAAGCAGAAACCGTCTCAGCTTTAACACAGCCCTGCTCCAGACCCAAGATACCTCCTTGTCTTCTGGAGACAGCCCACCCACCTGGAGTTTTGCACTGTGCTCTCCTGTGCAGTGCAGGAAGGGCTGCACTGTGGTTTTGACATGGAATGAGGCTGAAATGGGAAAGGCTGGGTTTGGCCCAGCTGTGGTGGCAGGCACCAGTTCCCACCTCACAGCTAAAGCCTCCTTATCCAGATCTTGGGTGAGGTTTTCAACTCTGACTCATGCTCCTCTAGCACAGAATAAACCACCCATCACACTGCAGAAAGAACCAGGGCCTGGTGTTTCCTTGTGCTCTGATGAGCAGACAAACTGTGTGCGAGTAAGCAACAGCCAGGTCTGAAGGGAGCAGAGACTCCTGAGCCACCAGTGCAACAAAGGCTTACACAAAGCAAAACACCATCCCTTCCTCTGAGCACTGGCACCCCACAGAACCCCAAATAGATCAAGTCCTTCTATTCCAGTGGGGAGAGAACTTGTGAGACAGACTTGGGGTCACCAACAAGTCAGTGTCACTAGAAGCAGGACCTCCTAGCACTGAGTACCTTTAAGAGACAGCCCACCAGCAACATCCCCCAGACCACAGGTCAGCTCAAGAGCTGCAGAAATGCTTCAGCCATTCCCAGTTCTGCCTGGTGGTTGCTCCATCTGGTCCCAGCCCATTGCTACCGCTGTGAAGTGTCCTCCTGAAAAAGTCCCATTTAGGAACTCCACAAGCAGCCATGGAGATTCAGCATGCTTCCTCTTAGCTTTAGGTGTAGAAAACTTTATTTTCTAATCAGTCTTTCTCTGTAGAGAGAAGTGTTAAAAGTTTCAGCAGGATAAGTGTGTTAGTGCCGATAAACTCATCCAAAGATTAACAGCAGAAAGCTGGAAAATTACAGGTGGCTACAGGCACAGACTGGTTGCCATTTGGTTTTCCATTTCTATGAGTAACAGCAAGAAAATGAGTCAGACTCTACAGCTGAGTCACAGTGAGTGAATATAAACTTGCTCTTCAGACCAGGAGAACCTGGGCAGGTGAAGGAAGAGCTCTGCATATCCTTCTGCCCCAGATAAACACAGTATGGTGTGCCCATGGAGCTGTGCAAGTCCTGCTCCGGGGCCTGGGATCTGCAAGCCTGTCCCAAAGGACGACCCCATGGTGGAAACATATGATAAACATATGACAACATCTGCCTTCTGTTTCCTGCACTGTGTACAGATTATCTCTCCCCACAGATAACCCTGTCCTTCTCAAAGAGAAAGCTGGGGTTGTGCTTTTAAAATGCTGCTGAGACCAGCGACGATTTGAATAAGCTCCTTCTATACCTGTTCTCAGGCCACGTGCATCGCCACATTTCAGCACCATCTGCTCAACACTCGAGTAGTGTGATTATACATCTGCCTGGGGTTGTTTGTTCTCTCATCCCTCCTGAGCACTGAAGTCAGAGGAGGGACAGGCAAACTGCTTTCTGCATTCACGTGTGCTCCCTCCACACACAGAGAAGAGCTGACGCCCAGCTGAGCTCCCCCACCTCCTCTCCACTGATGTCATTCTTTTCCTTGTTGCTTGTTGTGCCCAGCAGTGAGGAAGCCCCTGGAATGCAGCAGCCCGTGTTGGAGCTATTCCTCCACTGATCACCAGCAACCCTAGCAGCAGACTTTAAAGGGAAGCCTGGTGGGCTGCAATAAAATAAAAAGTCATCAGGCTGTGATTTGATAGCAGCAGAACTCCTTATAGAGCACACAACTCTGTCTGCTGTCCCAGCCCCCTTCCCCTGCCTCCAATTCCAATACCATAAAATTACTCATTAGGCTTGGAACAAAATGCTCTCGGTACACTTGCATGTGGCTGGAGGCAGAGACAGATGTTTTGGGCTCTGGAAGAAAATTGCTGAGACAGAGAAATGAAACACTTCCAAAGCTGCACTGCTACCTCCTAACAGTGTGCTTGCCTGCTCCTGCTGCACTCCTGGTTTTCCATGGAGTCAGAGAAGAAAGGAGTGATGGCATCACAGCTGAGTGACCCTTTGCTTCCACTCTGCTTTTATTAAATCTTCAAACACAACTTTCTGTTTCTCTTCAAATTTTGCATTGAGTCCTGCAGTGTGGCATAAGAGCAGCTCAGGGCTGTGCCTCTGGCAGTAGGTTTTGGCATTTCAAGTTTATGGTTGTAAGATCCTACATTTCAGCTGCACTTTTGTCTTGAAAAGAGCAGGGAAGAGATTGCCTTTAGGAGCCAGACAGTCCTGAGAGGCCCAGGAAGCAGAGGATTCTCCCTCTTTTTACACATGCAGGAAAGTGAGAATAAAAACATTGCCTGCAGGCATGACAGCAAGGGGATTAGGATTCAGTGTCCAATTATTGCTTGGTTTATATGAGGCAGCCGTTCCCACCTCCCATAACCAAACACTTGCTCAGTTAACCATCACATTCGAACCAGGGAGGGCCAAGATCCCCAGCTCCATCACACCATTTCTGTCCTTAAACTCAAGAATGTTCTGCCCTTTAGATTTTTCCCTGCTACATTTGCTTGTGGTCACATTAGTAGATTTTTAAGAGCATACTGGTGGTGTATTCCCAGCTTTGAAAGACCAGCCTCCACCAAACTGTTCAAAACACAGCCAGAATGACTACTGTGACATTGACTATGAGACAGAGGTTGTCACACCAGTAATCCCCCAACTACTGGTCAAACCTGGGACTCGGGCATTCAGAAAGTTGGAACACAATGGGTTAATATTGACCTCCTTCAGAAGAGCATCACAGAAATAACAAATTTTCCCCCTACAGTATTTTCTAAGATATCATTCAGGCAAAAATGGTACCGGAAGGAGAATATACTGAGTTGTAAGATACAGTGGACCCATGTCAGTAAGCTCTGTGTGGAGGTCAGGGATCAACAGGAGTGAACTGACCACCAGGAACAACCCCGGACTCAGTGCTAATTACGTGTAAGCTTCACTTTCAAAGCTACATAGAAGCTTAAGCTCATTTATCTTTTCAAGGGATTTAAAGGCCTATCGGCTTTGGGAAGTGAGAGTGAACAGGGAGGGAAGTGCAAAATCACCAGCTGAAACTTTCAGTTGCTGTTAACATGGAGTGAATTATCTGTGTCAACACCATGCAACAGAATCTCCCAGTGCAGGGCTCACTCACCAAGCCTCTCTGACATCTTTCACTTCCTTGGGACTTTTTATTACAAACAAACAAAGAAACAAACAAACAAACCCTTCAGTTTCTCCAATGTGATTTCCTCCTAATCACATAATACTGAATTACACCTAAGCCTAAAGCAGAGAACATCACTTTGTGATTCAGGCTGCTTTCTGAGCAAAGAGCAACAGCTCTGCTGAAATGCCTCATTCTGAGCTGTCCGAAACACTACACAGGATGAGCAGCCTGGGAAGACAAGGAAAATGGAATTGCAGGCTCATGAAATGGACACTGACAAAAACCTGAGGTGTTGAGCTCACTCAGATGCAGTCTGTGTTTAATCCAGTCATCAGACAGTCTCTGTTTAGTTAAATATTTGACTTCAGAATTGGGCCTGAATTATTACTGGCAAAGCTTCCAAGCTCCACAGGTCCCTCTAACAAGCTGTTCCTCTGTGGAAGCCTTGCAAGGAAATGAATGCAGCCTTTGAGGAAAGTGCTGGATCCCTTCTCAGGCTTCCAGAGTGGGTTTGTGGAGTCCCATTAGGTGTCCAGGCCTTCTGAAAGCTCCGTATGTTGATGGTTAGAAGCTACAGGGCTGATGTTTGTGTGCATTGCTGGTATGTTCCCAGAGGAGTTCTGGCTCCACGGCATGTCACAGGAACAGAGTTATCAAAGAAAGCACCAAAAATAACTTAGTCTACAGAACAACTAAAAGCCTAGACCAGACGAAAATAAATAAGCTGGAGCCACACATGAACCCATGTAGCCAGAGCTGTAACGTGTATTCCATTCTGATGGGACATATCTGAAAGCACAGCTTGCAAGCCAGAACACAGAACTGGTATGGTTAGTCCCTTTCATACCCACAGCAGGGACATAAAACAGCATAAACATACAGTTCCTCATGGCATCAGTGGCAGCTGTGTAACACAGAGCCCAAAAACCGGGTTTAGGTACTGCCAGGCAAAGCCCATGGTTGCTGCATCAGCATGTTGGGCTGTTTGACACCCTGTCGTGTGAAAACAGACCATCAGCAGTGAAAGAGGAGTGTGGTCATCCCCTCTCCCATGCACTAATCAGTTCTCTGACTGCAGCAGCATATGCCAGAAAAGACAATCCTCCAGGGATGGAGACTGTTCCCCAGGCAGGCTGCCCTGCTTCCCAAACTACAGGCAGCTGCAGGCAGGAGGAGTCACCTTCCAGTTTTGCTTCCAAAGGAAGATCATAAATTAAAGTCCAGTTTGCTAAACCTTTAGGTAAGCAACTGTTTCTGCATAAACACATCCTGGTTTGTGGGCTGCATTACATGGCTAACTGCAAATCTGACTGACTTTAAAATCACAGTGTACACAACTAAACCAGAGAGCTAACAGAGGCCCATTTTAAAATGACATGGATTTAAGCAGCCTGGCTCATGATTTTTGAATGCGATTGAAAATAATGATTACCCTAAACTAGTACATAAAAATTGTGCATGCAAGGTAAGAGCAGAGGATGCTCTGTTGGAGAGCTTCACTTCTAAGCAAGAAAGAGCATGTAGCTGGCTGAGCTAAAATTATTCTTCAAGAGAAATAAAGTCAAAGACTTTAACACCATCCTGAAGATGGGGTCAATGTCTGGAATATATTGCAAAAAGAACTCAAATTACCACCTCCCCCCCCGTCATTCGTTATGCTACAATCTTAGTGGAAAAATCCAACAGCTCTCTTAGGTCTGTTAGCTAATAAATGGATTGCCAGGCAAGTGTTCAGTGTCGTTAATAAATCGTCACAGCACTCTGTACTTAGTATCAGCAGAAAGTCTTGGTCCCTTCCACCCCTGAACACATACCTCTTTGGGAAGGACAGAAGGAACTGCCTACACTGCTTTTTTTTCTGCCTGCTGGAAACACCCAAGCTCACAAACAGATGCGAACTTGCAGTACAGCTGCACTACTTCTCTTCCAAGGTCAGCATTAAGCAGCTGGAGAGCTTGGGTGATCACTCCTGGCTGATTCAGGCTCTGGAAGACAATGACAATGACATTAACAGTGGCAGGTTAAATCCAGACAGCTTTCCATCCAAGGATCTCTTACAGCATAACAAAAGACTAGCAAGAGCCAGAGGTCCCGCTTAGGGCTGGGATGCATGGTATGCCCATAGTGCCTACAAGCAGGGATTATTCCCAGCCCTATTCAGGGCTGTTTCCCCAGGCACTAGGATACCCAGTGGGAAGGGCTCAACTCTTCTCAGCCATTCCTGCTGGCACCGTTCCAGTTTGTCTGAAGACACTTAAATATTCATCGAGAAAGAGCAAGTCTCGCCGGGTGCACAGACTGCTCTCCAGGGAGATAGGACACCTGCCTACTCCACTCCCTGATCCATCAAATCATTAATTATTTAAAATAACAGGAAAGAGCAAGGAAAACTCTCTGCACCAGACATGCTCACAGCCTGCTGTTTACGGTGCTCTCTGGGGTCTTGTGTGGCCCAGGGTTTGTATCTCCCCTCTGGCAGAAGCAAGGATCAAGCCCAGCTTTCCCCCTTCCTCGGGGAGGATGCCCTACCCACTGAGCTATTGTACAAAAGAAGGGCTTCCCCTTTATCCAGACAGACCTTATGTTCACTTCTCCTACCAGAAAGGGGGCCTTTTTTTTTTTTTTTTAATTCAATTTGAATCAAAGGCAAACAAAACACAAATCCAAAGCTCTGAGAGCTACCCATAACCCCCTCACCCCCCATTCTGGGATTGCTCAAGGGCTTAGGTTCCACCTCCTCATTTCACAGCCAGGAGGGCTCGTGGTCCCAGGGCATCAATAAAGAGCTGGCTAGCAAGACCCTCAGTGCAGGGCTTTGATGAGCTGGAAAACACCATCTCCCTGCCCTGGTGTAGCTGTGCCCACAGAGGGATGTCTGGAGTAGCAAAGGATCTCTGCATCGCTCAGGGCATCACTTGCCTCCTCACATTTTCCACTGCACCAAATGCCCCATGTTCTCTCACAGGAGCATCACAGAGCCTCACAAGGGTCCCCCGGGACAGGGGTGTCTCCCCAAACTGGCCTGAGCTCAGGGAGCAGCCCTATCTGCACCCTGGAGTTCACTGCTCGAGCAGCAAAGCGTGGCAGGTGAACAGCACTGGCACCCTCATGTGGTGACCGGGATCAGCATGTGCTCCCAGCCAAAACCAGACAGGAAGGAGGGCTGGGGGAGACTCCTCCAAGGAGTCCTGACAAGGGCCGGGTCTGTGGGCCAGCATGGTACAGGGAGGGAATACAAACCTGATGTCTAGCCTCTCCTAACCTGAGACCAGCAGCAAAGAATCACAGAGTAGTTTGGGTTGGAAAGGACCTCAAAGCTCATCTTGTTCCACCCCACTGCCACAGGCAGGGACACCTTCTACTAGATGAAATTGCTCCAAGCCCTGTCCAACCTGGCCTTGGACAATTCCAGGGATGGGGCAGGCACAGGTTTTCCAGGCTTCCCACCCTCACAGGGAAGGATTCCTTCCCAATATCCCGTCTAACCTTGCCCTCTGTCAGTTTGAAGGCACTGCCACTCCAGGGCCATGTCAAGTCTCTCTCCAGCCCTCCTGGAGCCTCTCTAGGAACTCCAAAGCTGCATTGGGGTCTCCCAGGAGCCTTCTCTTCCTCAGGCTGAGCAACTCCAACTCTCTCACTGTCTCCATAGCAGAGGTGCTGCAGACCTTGGAACATCTCCATGACCTCCTCTGAGTTCACTCCAGCAGTTCCACATCCTTCTTATGCTGGGGAGCTCCAGAGCTGGATGCAGTATTCCAGGGGGGATTAGTCTGCAGGATGCACAGAAACAGACCTGATTCTTCTCCCAGCCTCAGTTCAGGCTGGTTCCTTCCTCATCATACTACTAAAATGGAGAATAAAAGATAAAACCACCCTCAGAAGCTGAAAGTGGAGTATTCACTAAAACTCAGAGGGAAAAGCCCCTTTGCCCCCTCCTGCACTCGCTGCCAGACCTGTGGTAACCTCATTCCCTGAAAATCAAACCCTGACCCCTCCTCTCAGGGGAAAAAGCAACAACCCACCCCGTATTTCGCACAGAATGGAAATCCCTCTCCTCCTAAATTGCTTTGGAAAGAGAATTAGGCTAATTTTAAATTGAACCACCCACCACCCCGAAGCAGCAGCACCGAGCAGGGCCGCGCTGAGGTGAAGGGCAGCAGCGGCCTGCAATGGCGGCAGCCGCACGTTCCCCCTCAAGGCACCCCAAAGCGGCCCCAAAACACCGTGTTTGTGGGAGAGAGGGCTTATTTTAATACCATTTTGCTTTAAAGAGAAGCTGGAGCGGCGGCGCGGTGGCCTGTGAGGAGGCGGGGACGCGCCCGCCAGCCCGCCCTGAGGCATCGGGGACGCGCCTCCTCACAGACCAACCTTCACCGAGGCATCGGGGACGCGCCTCCTCACAGACCAACCTTCACCGAGGCATCGGGGACGCGCCTCCTCACAGACCAGCCCGGGGCCGCTGTGTCGCGACATGGGGGACGACTTGGCGTCGGAGGGCGACACCCGTGAGTGGGGCCGAGGCGGGGCCGCCGGGCCGTGAGGGGGATTCATGTGGCGGGGCCGGAGCGGGGATGCTCCGGGGAATAACCGGATAAATAAAAACCCGTTCAGGAACAAAGCAGGTGTATAAGCCCCACGCGTGAACCAAGACTGGTTTTCCTCCAAAGCATCCTGTACCTCTGAGATGCTGCATTTACTTCCAGAGCCCACACTTGGGGGGTTTGGCCCCCTTTGTCCCCCGGCCCCCATCCTGGGTTGCCTTTGTGTCCTGAAGCCCCAGGTAGAGCCCAGTGGGTGGTTTTTAGCACGTTTCTTTGCCTGTCTTTCATCTCCTTTGCTGCTTTTTTACATCTCTTGCATAATAAACTGCCTGTGAGTTGTTGCGTTGGACTGAGGGTAAATAATGTGGAATGTTTTCCAGGCTGCTTGGGATAACTGAGTTCATATTCAGTAACACAAGCTATGAATTACCCTGGAATCTGAGCTTGAAAGAGAAGGAAAACAGCTAAATATCCACTGAAACGCTGCTGTTGGATGGATTTATGCCATGATGAGGAGTTCATTTATGTTTGCAGAGTGCTAGCAGAGCTGTGAGGATCCTGAATAGAGAACTCAGACCATCAAATTGTTTTCCATGTGTTGCTGAAAATAGATAAATTGCATCTTCTACAGCCTTAGTGATGCTGGGTTTGTTACTGCATCTTCACAGGCAGAGGAAAGAATAAATAAGGCAAGCGTTGGTGTGGCATCTCTTTGGCAATGATGCTCTGTGTGACCATAAAATATAAGAATACATTTCTGTCACCTGGAGAGCAGGGGCAGCAGCATTTGCTTTACTGAAATACAGGATTTACTCCACTGAATGACATAAGCACTTACAAGGAGGTGTAATGTGTGTCACCATTGGTGTCAATAATTAACAAAAATTCCCATGTGTTTTTCACAAGTTCTCCTGGTATTTCCTTTCAAATCAAGGGTCCATGTGGTGTGGAAATGCAATCCTGTTAACACACCTGACCAGATGATAACAGTCTTAATATACAGTACAGGAAATCCTGTTTCTGCAGAAATCAGTGTCCAAATCCCACTGCCTTAATTGTAGCAGCAGATCCAACACTGTGGAATACACACTCTCAGATGATCATGTCTGGTGTTAAGTGGATAAACACACTGTTGAATGATCCTGTTTGTATTTGTGTTTTTCTTGAGCTGAAGTTATTTATTTAAAGGTAAGGGGAATGGAAATTGGAGGATGAGATTATACCTCTTGTTGCTCTAAGAGTCCACAGTAGGGATGCCTTTCTTCTGTGCCTTCCAAAGAGAAAAATGGGGTAGTGGTATTTAGGCAGCAAGTCTCCTGTTTATCTCTTCAGTGTGGTGGAATGGGAACAATAGTATGTTTTGATGCCTCTTGTATGGTATGTGCTAGTGTCTAGTTGATGTGTTGAAACAAACTGAAGTTGCACTGAGCCCCCCAAACTGCAGCCTCAAACTCTGCAGGAAGAGAGCAAAGCTTCTAGGCCAGCCCTCCAGGGGGATGTTACAGGCCGAGGGTCTGAGTTAAGCACTTCTTGAAAGAATTTCCCAAAAGCAGTAGGGCAGAGACTGAGTTCAACAAAGACTGACATCAGCCTTGCCAAAACCTTCAGAGCCTCTCTGTTGGGCTGTGGCAGCCCCAGAGTCACAGCTTTACTCTTGTTTCTTGGCAGGAAGGTTTGTTTGATTGAGGGGAAGATTGCTGGGGCAAGGCCCAGCATGGAGAGTAAACACTCTTAAATCGTGCCTAACTGTGCAGGACAAATGGTAAATTATGTGCAGAACTGCCACAGTTTATTAAGAGATGCAACGCTGATCACAGGCCAGGCTGGCAGTTCTGTGCTGTTTGGCTGGTTCAGGTTGCCCAGAGGGGGACAGCAGGACCGTGTGTAAAGGCCCCTGTGTAGGGTGGTGGGATGGAGGTGGAAGGATGGAGGAAAGGGTCATCTGCCAGAGCCTTGACACTGGCTCTAGGCCTCGTAGGGTGCCCAGAGGACATGGACCTCATGAATGGTTTTTCAGCTGGAGCAGATCCATGAAGAGAAAGACACTGAATTGGAAGAGAAGTGAGTCAAACTAGAAGAGCACTGATGTGGCACAGGGGTACTCAGGGAAGGAGAGACAGTGGGAGGGGACAAATCCAGCAAACACACCAACATCTGTAGGATGGGGATTCTTGCTGGAAGAATCTTTCTGCAGTCATCCTTCCCTGAAGCCATGAGGGCTGGTGAGATGAACAGGAGGTTTGTTGGGGCATGCTACCTTTTGCTCCTTGCCAGCACTGTTTTTTAATGCTCACTCTTCTGCTCTGCTGCAGTGCTTCAGTCAGAGAAGGAGTTCCATGATGCGGCAAAACGGAATGACATTGCCAGGATGGAGGAGCTCATCAGGAGAGGGGTTGACATCAAAGCCAAAAACAATGTAAGTCCTGGGTTTTTCCACCTCTAAGCTGCAGGAAGTGCTGAGGGTGTGTTTCAGAACTGCAGCTCCTTAACACTACTCTTCTCATTAGCTGCTTAATTGGTCAAAGCTTTAAAATACACCACCCCATGCTAAATAGAGCCTGTGGCAACCAAACAGTTCCACAACACACTGAGACCCTCAGCTCTACCATCCTGACCACAGTGGAAAGCTGCAAGTGCTGAGGAAGGGTGATAATTTACAGTGCCCCTTGTAACTTCTGTGCCAGTTACACACACTTGCCATGAAAGGCTTTGATTTTGCTGTCTCTGCGTGCCAAGGCTGTGGGACAAACTCGGTCCCTGATGCAGGTCTCTCCTTGTTGACCAGTAGGCCAGGAAGACTGGTGGATACACACACACTCTGCATACATGAGCCTTCCCTCTCTCTGTCCTTCCCTTCCAGACAGACCGGACTGCCCTGCACTGGGCTGCGGGAGCAGGGAACGTGGATGCCGTACGCCTGCTGCTGGATCACGATGTCCCCGTGGATGATGAAGACAGTGTACAAAGGCGACTCTCCCTTGCATGCCCTGCAAATGTGTTGGGTGTCGGGGCAGTGCCAGGGACTGGGTGCTGGGCTGGCAGTTACAGATGTCACCTTAGCCCTGGGCGGGTGGCACAGGGTGGCACGTGGCACCTGCTGAGCAAGGGGCTGGAGCAAGCTTTGTTTTCTGATGTGTCCGTGTTCTGTCTTTTGGCTTTTTTCTTGCATGCACAGTGACTCAGAGTAGGCTGGTAGAATCCGTGAGGTTTTCTGTACGGCATGGGAATGCTTGGCTTCTTCTGGTTGTGTTGCTGGGGCTTGTGGGACAACAGGGACAGCCAGCAAATTCTCTCTCCCCCGTAACGACCAAACTAATACACGCCATTAACTAGGAAGTGGCAGTCTAGAGGCAGGTCTCTGTTCAGCTGGTGTGAATATCTGTGGCAGGAATAGTAATAACTGGAGAAAGTGAGGCTAAAAAAAATACTAGTGAGAAACAAATAGGTTAGGAAAACTTCATGAAGCTAAGGGGACAGCTTTCCTCCAGGGTGGGGATGGTGGTGGCTGCAGTTTAACTGGAAGTATCTCTCTTCTCTTCTCCCCAGTTTGGAATGAATGCTCTTCTCCTGTCTGCCTGGTTTGGCCATCTCCGTGTCCTGCAGATCCTTGTCAATGCTGGGGCCAAGATTAACCGTGTCAACAGGGTGAGGGTCTCCCTGTGTCTCCATCACAGGGTTCTAGACAGTGCTGGGGGACAGAGAGAGACTTACCTGTGGTAAGGTAGTCATGTGTGACAGCATCCACTCTGGTGATTGCCATCTGCCCTCTGCCTTATCCCTAAAACAGGTGCAGTCCCTAAACCAGGTGTAATAGTTGTAGCTATAGAGATGTACATGGCGCCCTCAGCTCACATTTGTGCAGTGCTGAGGGGAAAGATGTTACAGAAATAGGAAATGGGTTTAGTGAATCAGCAGTTCATGTATTCTAAAACGGTCCTTGGTTGGGAAAAGAAGCATTAATACTCCAGTCATAACTTGCTGTTTGCAGCACAAGGAAGTATAGCCCTAGAGGTGCAGGGAGACATGAAATGGGTCTTTGCACACAGGAACAGGTTGTCAAATGAGACTGTCCCACAGTGTTGGACTTGTTAAATGAGCAGTCTTTTATCTCCTCCCCAGAATGGCAGGAACTTACTCCACTGTGCTGCTCAGAGGGGACATGTCCAGATCTTACAGTTCATCATGGAGGACCTGGAGGATGTATGTGTGGATGAGACAGACAAGGTAGGAAAGCTCATCACTGCTTTGTTTGCTCTGCTGAAGTTAGGAATGTTGGTCTTAGGAAGAGACTCTGAGTCGGATGCTACTCCCAGAAGTCTTCTTGCAGACTGGGCTTAGGGATCATGGGGATTTTGGTTCTAGTCAAGCTTCTAGCAGCCAGGACTTCTCAATGTAGCTTTTTTCAGAATAAGTTCAGAAATTTCAGTGTCATCCTTTCTTGCAGCTCCTGAGTGTATTGTAGGTAAGTAATAACCAAGGGTAACCCTCTCCCAGCATGTTCCAGCATTGGCTGATCTGTTCCTGGAGATGGCACAAGAACATAGAGAAGTTAGTGCACATTCTTTTCATATTTCCAAAAGTGATCCCCAACTCTGATGCTTGGGAGTTAAAGGAAGCAACAAGAGAGTTGCCTTTCCCCAGAAGAGGTCCTCACTCACTGGGTAACTGGGGGCTTAGATATTAAGTAAACTTTTTAATCCTTAGCTGCTTTTACTAAATTATTTACTATCCTCTATTTATAGGAAATAACCACTGAAAAGACCTCTTTTCCAGTGTTTGGTGAGACCAACATGCTTGTTAGCCCCAGTGGGTAGTTCACCAGTAGTCCACCTTGTTCTATTAGGGTAATCCCAAATATAAAGCAGAATAAAAGCAGCAGAATAAAAAAATAACCATTTGTGAAGTGCAGCACTTCTACCCTTTGTGGAATGGATTATTACCCAAGGCATTACTGTATTTCCTGAAGCAGATGGTCTGATGTTGTGCTTTCTGAGCCTTTTTTGGACTATGTTTCTTTGTTTCCTTTCCCAGATGGACAGGACAGCGTTTCACCTGGCTGCAGAGTATGGGAGGCTGGAGGTGGTGGAGTTCCTCACTCAACTGGGTTGTTCTCACAGTGCCAAAGACAAGGTATGGACATAAAACCACACACAGGGGAGGTGAAGTCCAATGATAGGGGGATGTGAAAATCAGGGAACACGATACCAAAAGGCTGATGCTGATGCAGGTGAGTTGCCCACAGTTTTTACTATGGTTGTGGTATGTCAGGGCTTTTCTCCCTTATCCACTTGCAAGGCATTTGCACCTCAGTCCATGCTGGATTTCTTCCCGTCCTGCTGCAACTATTAAGATTGCTTCAGTCTTATGTTACTGGTTACAACCTCCTTTTAAGACACACTGGATATATTCTGTGCAACATTGTGGTGTATGAACACGCAGTCCTGTGATACATATATTTATGAAGTAATGTTTACTTTCAGGAAGAAAATACAGCATTGCATTTAGCTGCTAAAAATGGACATCACTCTGTCCTGCAGAAGATTATAGATGTTGGAGTGGACCTTGATGAAAAGAACTCAGTAAGTACATTTAAATTAAATAAAAACCACATAAGTTTTGCCCTTTTCCTCCTTAGAAATACACTCCTGCCACACTCACCAGGCTGAATAGTCAGTATTAACAGGAGAGGTCTAGAAAATAGTGATTTTATCTAAAGCCTACGTGGGTAAATCCATGTCTCCCTTTAAGAGTATCAATGAAAGGCAACATCCATCTTGGACCAATTTCCAGCTCTCAAGTGTTGCCTTCTCTTCCTGCTGTATGTGCTGACCTACCTTACCACTCCATTTAATCTCCTTTTTTCTCCCTGACCCGTGTACATTCAAGTGTCTAAATGGTTATTGAATGTGTTTTAAACTAAACTTCACCATGCTTTATAGTATTGACTTAGGCACTGAACATATGGACCTTCTGTTTGAGATCTCCCTTTTGACAGATCTGCTCTGGAAAATTACGTGACTGGACACAGTTAATGTTTTGGATAGCAAATATTGGCTTAGTATCACTGTTATTTATTCCAGGGCACACTCCCAATTAAGTTTATCAGCTTTTCTTTTTTTTCAGTCTTGTTTGGTTACTGTCTTTGAAAGGTGTATTTGATTGTGATTAAGATCTGAAACAAAGGGGAAGCCACTTTTTGTGGTATCTGGTAGCATTTGTCTCCCCCTAGATGAGCTGCCCTTCGTGCAAAGAGCAATAATAAAACCAGATTAAATCACTTAGGAATTCTGCTTGTTTCTGTTTTCTTGTAAAGAAATGAGCTGCAGCCCTCAGAAGGGCAAATCAGTGATTGAGGGTCATGGGTTTCTAGTTCCAGATCCCTGACCCTCAGAATTGGTACTTTAACATGTCATGGATTTAGAAGATGGGGTAGAGTCCTCTACAGTCAGCTCATTTTGCTGCTCTATCTTGGTCTTGTCTACAGAAATGCTGCTTCTGTCCTTTTTTGCCTTTTCCAGGAAGGACTTACAGCTCTGCACTTGGCTGCTGAGGGGGGTCACAGTGGCTGTGTGAAGCTGCTCGTGGAAGCAGGTGCTGATGTCAATGCCCAAACCCAGGTTAGCTCTATGGAGGTGATTCCATTTCCAGACACTACTATGTGGGTTTATGCCTGACTTCTCAGGGAGGGGCCTTGTGGAGCCCAGCAGTCAGGAATAGCACAGGCAGTTCAGAGAAACATACACATGGTTTTGTACAAAAAGGCGGGTGAAGCTCCCTGGGACTAGTTTGGCTGTGGAGAGAATCTCCATGAATTTGTCGGTGTGGGGCCATAGGGCTCTTGCAGGAGCTTTCTGTGGGTAGTCTGTAACAATTGCAGCCTCTGAGAAGAAGCCCTGACTAACCCCTCTCTCCTGACGTGCCTATCAGAAGAAGATGAACTGCCTTCATTACGCAGCACTGCATGGCTATGAGGAGATAGCCAGGATCCTCATGGATGCAGGAATCCACACAGATGCTGTTAATCATGTAAGTCCTCCTCAGTACTCTCACCACTTAAAAAAGGCAAAGTCTGTTTATGGAGCTGCTCAAGAGCACAAAGCAACTCTGCAAGGACCAGTGCTGCAGTGTCCCCATTCAGCCCCAGTCCTGACTGGCAGCTGTGATAGAGTAAGATATGGTGGACACAGCGTGGTCCTTTCAATGCCATGAGCTAAGCTCTTCCTAAGCACAGGATCTTCTTTTCACAGCAAAATGCATCGGCAACACACGTTGCAGTCCTGCAGAATTTCCCAGGCATGGTGAAGCTCTTCATCGAGGCAGAGTGTGACCTTGACATTCCAGATAATGTAAGACTGCAACTCCTGTTCTTTGTCTTGGAAATGTCAACCAGTTTCATGGGGGATTTCAGCACATTGGGGACAGGATTATAGAGGAGTGCTTTAAATGTTTTGCTTTTTGTTTCAATTAATGTTCATTCTTGTAGCAATGTTCCCTCCTGGTGACACCATAAAATTGCCACATTTAGTTTTTGATTTTAGTTGTTTCCACTAAACAGTCCCAGGGTGTAACATTAACCCGGCCCTGTGTCCCAGGAACAAAGAACTGGCACAGGTTCCATGGCCAAACTAACTGCCCACAGAAACTGTTTAAATAATAGGAAAGAATATAGTCCTATAAGTGACCCTAGAGAGCCTTATGTAGCTGAAGAGGTTCCTTATCTAAAGTGTTTCCAGGGAGGCTTCTTAAAATTGGTGCTGGGACAGGGACAGACCAGTTCTGCTCAGCCAGAGAAGCCCTACTCTAGTTGGAGATAGGAAGTTGTTTGGCTCTCAGGTTGAAAAGGGATAGGATAGAGGGAAAAGGCGGGCAGAGCTGACAGCATTCTTACAGCATTTCCTCCTGGCAACGTTCTGTCTTGTCCTTCCAGCCTCACACTTGAAATGTAATCCCTTCTCTCTCCTTCTGCAGAGGCAGCAGACCTCACTCCACATCGCTGCAGAGCATGGCAGGCAGGACATTGCTGAGATGATTCTCATCACAGGAGTTAACCTGAAGCTGACAGACAAGGTAAATGTCTCCATGGGTTGAATAGGCCCTGTGGGAGTAAGGAGGGAAAATATAGATAGATGGTCTCTGTCACTGTCCTTCATCATTTTCAAGGAAAGCTAGTAATATTAAAATCTGGATATTCCCAGGGATAATGCCTTTAAACACTGCTGAGTAGGTTATTTTGATGTGTTTTTAGGAAAGAAGTGGCTGGTTCTTAGGCAGGTAGACAACAGTTCACACAATGAGCAACCTTTTCCTTCTCAAAGTTGTTCTAGTTACTTCTGGTTCTATTTGTGGTATCACACATTAATATCAAAGATCTCAAATAATAAGTAATATACCCCAAGAGTCACAGCACACATGTTTTAGTAGGTTAAAGTATCTGGTTGATATAGATCTGGTGCTGTTTCTGGGAGTTTTGCCCTATAGTTAAATCACTGGAATTCTAGAAGAACTAGCCAAATTGCATGGGGCCTGAGAGTGTGGGACATAACCAGAAAATCCTGAAGAGGCTTGGGCAGAGAGCAAAACAGTGTTTGCCATCCTCAGTGGGTTAGAGCATGTGCAGACCTGAAGACATATGGCTGAACTGGCCTTTGGGTGGGTTGAACCTTTGCCACCTTCCAGCACTTTGTAAAACCACAGTGACACAGCTCAGGGGACACATTTCCACTTCTCTGTGTGAAATTTGGTTTCTGCTCACATCTGAGGCAAGAACCATTCTCCTTGGCATGCCTGCTGGCTGGGCTGGCTTGCTTCGTGTAACTTCAAATCTCATTCCTTTCTGTGCTATGATTTTAGATAGAAATACAAATCATTTCCCCATTCTGATTCCAGCAAGGGAAAACATCTCTGGATGTCGCTGCCCGAGGCAATCACATCAACTTGGTGGACATGATTATCAAAGCCGATCGGTTTTACAAATGGGAAAAGGTGAGCAGCTTACACACCACCCCCTGCCCTTTCCAGGGCAGGTGTAGCTTTATTGACTCCATTGAGACTCCACATACCAGCTGTCAAAGGAAAAGAAATACAGGACATGCCGTGACACCCTGACCTCTGCCTTCATCCCCTTACTTAAGAAAAACAGAAGTCCTCACCATGCCAACAGCATCTGCTTAAGGCTTTCCTTATTTAAAAAGGCCTCTGTTGTTGGAAATCCCAGACTGTGCTGCTGGAACAGAGGTTTTCAGGATTCTTTGACAGCTATTCTCAAAGCCCTGTAGAAGGAAGTGGAGTAGCGTTGGTTCCTTCTCCCAGGAAAAACTGAAGGACTGAGCAGGAAAATGCTTGGCCTAATGTCACCAAATAGGATGTGGTGAGTTTTTCAGCAGTGGAGGGAAACACCTCTTGTGAGCAGTGACCTATTCACGCTGGAGTCACACAACCAACTTCCCTCTCAAACTGCAGCTGCTCAGCCCCAGTCCCCCATCTGGAACCGGGCTTTCCCCAAGCCTGTGCCCAAACCAGGCTGAGCAGAGCATGCTGCAAGTACAGCCAAATGCCACATCCCTTGTGTCTTTGTAAGATTTCGGGCATCTTCCCATACCAGGGGGAAGAAAAGGAAGGTAAGGAGAGCATGTGCCTGTGGTCCAGATGCAGCTTCAGGAGTAATGCTGTGTAGGTCAGGCCCTTGCATGGGCTTCCCCTGCAACCCTAGGAAATGTCATTCAGCCTCTTTGCAGCCAGACACGTAAAGGTTGTGAGCATGAGCCTGTGTTGCAGGGAAGCAGGAGATTTAATTAAATGATTCTGCACCAAGCCCAGATAAAAAGCAGTATAGAAATGGAAATCACAATCCACACGGGCTTCTACAGCAAAGCAGCTTTTGAACGGTTTTTGTTAACATGGCTGGTTAGCACAGAGTGAAACGGGAATAAAGAGAATAAAAAAACGTGCTGTGCCAGAATGAACTTGCAGTGACCTGCAGAGCTGAGGCTGTGGGAGGCTGCAGAACAACAGGCACCGTTGCAGCACCCCGACTGAAACCCCTGTTCTGGCTTTGCAGGACAACCTGAACAGCAACTCCGACTCATGGGTGGCAAAGCACTTGACCTTTAAGCAAGATCACAGGCTGGAAACACAGCACATTCGCTCAGTCATGTGGAGATTAGCCACGAAGTACCTCAAACCTGGGGAATGGAAGAAGCTGGCACATTACTGGAAATTCACAGATGCTCACATTAGGGCCATTGAGCAACAATGGACAGGTACAAAAAACTTACCAGGTGTTTTCCTTCCTTCACTTGGACCGTGTTTCTAGGAGATGAAGCTGCAGTAGGAGCAAAGCATGAAGAAAATCTGTTGGTGTATTTGAAACAACCAAAAGATTATGTTAAAAATCCAGCTTTTAATGAATGTGGAGTTGCTTACACACTGGAATTTGTCTAGAAGTAAAGTACACAAGCAGGGGGATTAGTGGTTCATTCCTCACTCCTTATTAGGCACTTAATAGGCTGGTGAGTTCTGGGTACAATTCTTGTTCTATAGGACAGGAGAGACTTGCTGGTTTTATTTTTTTCTTTTAAGGATAAAAACCAAGAAGGCAGTGAAGTTCCATATAGAATTTAAGAGATATGTTAGCAGAAGCAGGGTCTGAGGGTCAGAAACATCACTACTGGTTTGGCTGCTCTCAGGACTCTGTAGTTTGGACAGTGTGAGCAAGGGCCACGCTGTGCTCTGAAGGCAAACTCTCTATTACCATGAAGGGCTGGCCAACAAGTCCAAGCTCATCCACGGCCACTCCATTTCCACTTGGAAGGAAATTAGCTAAACCATACTTCAGAACCTCCTAGTAGAATCCAAAGGGAGTGGTGTCCAGACCCACCAGCTCAGAAATCCGCTGTGGTCAGGGCCATGCACACCAAGGGTGGGATTTCATCTGTGGTTTGATCTTGCCAGGCACTAAAAGCTACAGGGAACACGGCCACAGGATGTTGCTGATCTGGCTCCATGGTGTGAATACTGCAGGAGAAAATCCAATCAAAGGACTGTACGAAGGCCTCGTGGGGATTGGGAGAAGAGACTTAGCAGGTAATACTTTTGTCTTCCTTCACTAAGCATTGTTTAAATCAATTTACTTGTACTCTGTGGTTACACAACACATACAGATGGAAACTTCAGTGAAGCCAGTTCAGACAAACTGAAAGCACCTGCCCTGCCCCCTTGCTTCCATTACGTGTAATTTCTTTCCTCTTCATTTTAACAAATGAACACATCCTGCTGTGGCTCCATGTGCAGCAGAACATTCTCTCTTACAGAAAGTATCCGAAAAAAAGCGAATGCAGACTCCACCTCTCCACGGAAATGCACAGCAATGTAACACCAGGAGCTTCTTCTGCTGGTCTCAGAGCTCAGGAGAAACACTTCTCTGCTGCTGCTGGAAGGCAGCTGCAACTGCGGGGCTTCTTGTCACAAACAGCTGGCACTGCTGGATGCTTCTCGATCTGGAATGACGAGTAAAACAAATGCTAATGGTCAAAAATGCCTCTTTACACAGAAAGGACATTTTTATCAGTAATTTCCTGTGGTCTGGGTACTGTAAGGGGAGTTCAGTGAGTGCCTCACTTGTCATACTGTATCAGGAAATATTATACTGTTTTACTGTAACTTGTTTACAGCACATTTTTGTATATAAATTTTTAACTCAATTTTTTAAGTTAATGAGGGGCAAGCCTTTCTTTTCAGGAGTGTTCCTTACTTAGCTTAGTGGTGGGTTGTCTATCCCTTGTGTCTTAAATGTGTCCATAACTTCCCTCTTACAGTGGGAACGTAAGAAGCAAAACAAAAAATCGCAAAATAAAAAAACCTTTGGGGTTGTGATCTTTAATGCTTTGATTCTTCACAAAAAGTTCCTGAGAACAACATATATACTGTTTATAAATTTACATTAACATACATGTACTGTTTATAAATCAAATAGGTGACTCATGACCCCTCTTTTCCTTTTCAAACCGTATATTTTCAAGAGATTAGTTATCTACACAGCCTCTGACAAGGACATAGTTTTCTACATACCAATTTGTCATGTAATACTTCACATTTATTTTTTACAGCATTTCAAGGGGAAAATAATGTCTGTATTTCAACAAATCCAGATTTTACCCTCAAATTTTCAAGTTATATCTTGTCATCTTTATTAGAAAAGCACTACAACATTCTTACTTAGAGCTAAACCACTACAATCTTATAATTAAAGCTTGAGGGGAATTCAATCAGAACATGCTGGTTTTCTTCATTTCCAGAGGTGTCTGTAGAGGCAAACCACGACTGTAGTGAGCTCCACTGCTGTTCTCTTGGAGTCACTTGCTGAAAGTGAAGTTTTATTGAAAACCATTTTTAAGCAGCAAGAAAGTTAAAAATTCAAATGCTTTATTTCCAATAGAAACTAACTTACAACACAGCATATGAAGCAAATAAGTGATGGCAACATTGTCACTTAAATATCTTTTAAATCAAACATTCAACAAAAATATATGTCAGCTTATAAGTACACAGTCTGCATGTGGTAATATATACAGCCAAGTGAAAAATATAAAAAGAAATATACTGTTCTGCTTAAGAACATGACAGTGAAGACTTTGGTAGAAAAAATGTCCTTATTTTTAAAAGTGTAGTCTTCAAAGATGCTTCCTTGAATCCAAAGACTAAAAATGAAAGAGATCTATCCCATTACACTGCTGGAGGTTACTGTCCGTGGGTAGTTCACTGACTGTTGATCCTGTTGGAATCACACAGTGATAATCGGCTCACTCAAGGGAAAAGGCAGAGTGGGAACAGCTGATTGTACACAGGAAGACCACCAAGCCAAGGCCTCCATTGCACTGGCACTCCCAAGCCTACTGCTCGTCCTGCTCGTTGCTGGTGTGAAGACTGATCTTTTGGACTTCCAGCTCCTCTGCACTGACCATGGAGGGATCGATGGCCGCGTACCGGGTACCGTGGAACTGTAGCAGGTGGATCTGTGGGGCAGGGAATGACACGGGGACAGGGGGAGAAGCACAGTGTTTTGGTAAAGGAGGAACATTCCTTCTGAGTAATTTTTGTGAGGATGAAACCGTGGCTCTGGAGTATTAGAGTTCAGAGACAGGGCAGACAAAACCCCCATGGCTGCTCCCTTTGGTATCAGCGATCTCAGAGCCCGAGCACACAGAGCTCGGGGGAGTCAAGAAAAAGCAAGCACACAACAGGAGTTTCCTCCTGCTGCTGTGGATAAATGCATTCACAGATTGAGCGTGAATTCCAAGACTCACCTGAATGTACAGGTTGACCTCAGCACTCCTGCAGAGGTAGGGGAAGTTGCCTCCTGTTTTGAGGTGAGCTCTCCTGGCGTTAGGGTAAAGCTTGTACATTTCTTCTTTCGCCTCTGTTGAAAGTGCGCTTTGGTCAAACACCTACAGAACAAATCCCAGCAGTCAGCTCTGAGTCTCACAGTTTGTTGTTACATCAGACTGGCTCTATGCTGCTCCTAAAAGTGACTCTCAGCTTCTTTGTGGAACGGTGTTAATGAACTGAAAACAAACTTGGGCACTGACAGCTAGAAAGGCAACGCTGTGATACTGAAACATATGGCTGAGTTGCTGCACAGAATATCCAACTCACAGTGTAGCACAGAAGAGTCACAGTGTTGCCCAGTCAGCAGAAGGCTTCCCTAAATACGAAGTTACATGCTGCAGTGCTTACTTAAGTTGCTGATGGAATATCAAGGCCCCACCTGCCAAAGGGAGGATACAGTGCTTAAGAAAAAACATTAAGCTGAGATGAACTTACATCCATAATGGTTACAGGGATGTCTCGGATTTTGTGAGGCTCTACATAGGAATTCTGGCAGTTGAGGGTGAGTCTTGAAGCGAGCTCACTCTGGCCCAGGCTCTCCAGCTTGCAGAAGGGAGAAACACTGATTAACAACATATTTCACTGCAGGAAGTTAATGTAATATTAACAGTACAGAAAAAGAGAAGGCGGTTTTAAACTCAGTATTACTCTGGACAAGACAAATGCTTAAAGCATGTTCCATTAGTTGCTCCTGCCCAAGGGAATGGCCTACAGATATATCCCAGTATTTTCTCCTCTTAGTTCCTGAACTTCCTCTCTTTTGATCTACACAAGTAAACAGAACTAAAGTAAAGCCACCACATCAGTTAAACCGCTGGGACTGTGACAGCACCTGCTAAGGATCCATTCCTCCCTCCTCCCTCCTGGGTCAGGGAATGCAGAAAGCACAGAAATCTCTACACCCTCCTGCTCAGTAAATCTACAGAGAGTGACACCACAGCCATGAGAGCACAGAGCTACCTACCCTGTCCACCATGAAATCAATCCCATCCGCCATCTCAGGATCTAGAGGACCAGATGCAAAGTTCCCAAGGACAATTTTTTTCAGCATAAAAGCAGGCATCAGCCAAAAGCTAGAACAGAAACAAGAAGTAACAATCTTCAGGCACCAAAGACTGCAACATCAACACGTTTTGTTGTAAACGCTCCCTTTCCTTGCACAAACGTTGTGCTTTAACTTCAAATGAAATCCTGAAAAAGCTTTAAGAGCAGAGAGATGGAGAACATGGCAGTTTGGTGCTTGAAATGCTCGGGGAAGCTTTTAGTCTTATATGGCAAAAGTGTATTTTAAACATAGTGAACAACACTTGCTCTAAGTGGTTTTGCTAAAAAACTGGCAGAGCTCTTAAATCTGACCACACATCCACAAAGGACCATGGAACAACTTGTCTAATTTCACACTCTCAATTGTGAAAATTTCCATTCTCCTAGTGGTATGCCTTTAAAAGTCATAAGTATTCCATCCCACACTTCCCTCATCCAGGCTGGAATCAGGTTAGACACCCATCCAACCCAATCAGTGTGACATTTCATTGCAAAGAAATTAATGCCAGAGGTCTGCTTGCTTGTCCCAGTCCTCCTTACCTGTTTGCTGTCCACGTCTGATTGAAGATAGAAGTGTCACTAAAGGCATTACACAAGATCAGAGACTGAACTCTGGGAGATTTGTGTGTGTATTCAGCAAATTTTTGAGCCAGAAAACCTCCCAGAGAAGCTCCAAAAAGGTGAACCTAATACAAGGGGAAATAAACCAAAACAAACAGATGATGTTGCACTTGCGAAATGTGACCTCTGAGCACAATGTTTCATTACAAAAATAGGTCATTCAGGTTTACCCTGTCCCCATAACCCATTTTTTGAAAGAGTCACTATTCCATTGATCTTCTAGTTTTATGAGTGATATAAATGTGGCAAATGCTGACAGAAGGAAACGTTCCACACAGAATCACAGTGCAAATTTGTGTTCATCAAGCTTAAGAAGAAACACAAACATTTCACATTGTTCTCCACAGCTATTGCAAACCAAGGTACCTGATTGTGGTGTTCTGTACTCTGTGAGTTAGGAATGGTAACTTCATGGGTTCTCATGTAAAACTGAAGTTAACCCACACAATTTAATAAGCACAGAATACCAGTTGAATTTAGGCCAAATACGACAATTTCCAAGGATATTCAAGTTCAAAACTAGTTTCAAATGTGAAATTGCAACACAGCCTCTGTATTTATAGCTTACATTTTTGTGTCCTATTTTATCCACTGGCTCTTAAGCAAGACTCTTTCAAACATCAGGTTTTTACTGCAATGATATGTCCACTTCCCCATCTCCAGGCACTCACTTTATCCAGCTGAAGGTGGTCTAACAGTTTCCTGAATCCATCACAGAACTCGAGGTGATCCCAGTACACTGGATACTGCAACTACAATAATACAAAGTTAGAAAAAGCCCATCTCAGATCAATCTGCTTCAAAGTCATAGCAGTTCTCACGTGAAAGGTTTCAAGACACCAGCCAGCCCCTCCTGCATGGTGAGGCTCCTCAGCAAGGTCCCCACAGCCCGAGGGTGCAAACACCTCCCCCTGACTTACACAAAAGCACACAAAGTGCTGCAGAGCAAGTTTGCTGGGGAAAGTGCAGCGTTGCCTCATTCTGTAATCAGCAGGAGGGGAGGCTGTTACTGTTCTTCAATAATTTTGTAGCATGTAACAGCTACAGAAATCATTAACTGCTGCAAGACAGACCGCAGTGCTCCTAAAGCCAGGCTGTTTAATGTACAAATGAACCATTTCAGTGCAGCTCAGGAGCTGAGAAGCCACGGAAAGAGCTGGCTGGTAGAGTTTTAAGGAGTGACATAGCATTTGCAGGTACTATATGGGCTAAGAACCACATCATCCACCATCCCCAAGGAAAACACAGAAACCCTGAACTAACTCATGGATTTTGCCTCGGGGCTAACAAAGATCCAGCTGGAGGCAAAAATGGCTTGTGTCCAGGACACACAAGGGGAAAATAGGTCAAAAAGTTAATTGTGTGCATGCACAAGGTTTTGGGTAAATGCTGCTGTGAACATACAGCAGATTCCAGCCTGGATCCACATGCTACCTACTCTCAAGTGCAACTTAGCACCAGGTTTTTGGTGGACTCCCTTAGTAAAAACTAAGAAGTTCACTCTCCAACTTCTGATTGGAGCAACAAGCACGAGCACAGACTCTGACACAGGTCTGAGAATACTCACAGCAATAACTCTGTAGCCCCATCCAGTCAGTGCCAAAATTTGCTGGAAAAACACATCTGCAGTTCCACTTACAGGAGGAAGAAATATGAGTGGGCAGCGAATGCTCCTCGGTCCTGCATCATACAGTGACCAGACTTTACTGTCATCATCATCTACTATGATCTGGAAAGAGGGGCACAGGAGGGAGAAGAAACACAAGACAAGTGAAGTTCCTCGGCCAGCTTCCACAATTACTTCTAGAAATTACCATGATCTAGTAAATGTTACAATAATCAAGACCATCTTTTATTCTTCTTTCACAATAGCTCTCCTCTCTAAGGCTGTTTTCTAACTGGAACAACAATCTTCGCATGGAAACAATTGGAACAGAATTGTGGCCTTGCACCATCAGACCAAACGTTTTGTGCATCCTGAGATAAGATGGACAATGAACTGCACCTCAGGAAAGGAACTCCCATGCTCAGGAGAGACCCAAGAGATCAGTTCAGGGTACCAAGAGCAGCAGCTGGAGGCTGGAAGGGCCAGTACTGCCTCAGGGACAGCTTTTTAAACAGCCATCGACATTTGTATCCACACACAGATGATGTTACAGGTCTGGATCCTTGCAGGTCTGCTGATTTAAGCAGCTAACACCACAAATTATTGATCTGAAACACTTAAGAGCTGCCTGCCAGAAACAGAGACACACACAACTCCCAGGACAGCACTGCAAAGCTGAGTGGGAGGAAAAACACTTCCATCATCTGGCATCATCTCCGGAGCATCTGGAGTACCCAGGATACACGGCTGGCCGAGGGAGAGTATTCACACACAAGGTGTTATCATTAATAAGCAGCTCCTCATACTCATCAATATCTTCAAAAGTACAAGAATTGGGTCTTCTTTTCTAGCAGTGCTCAAGCCTGACTTGTTTTGACAGGGCCTGTTCTACCAGCAAACTGTTTTGTATATTATAATGTCCTTTCAACTCCACAACCCAGCAGAAGAGTGAGGCTCACACCAAATCAACAAGCACAAACCTCTGGGGAAGGGCTGTGTCACACAGTGGGAATTCATCTCCTCTGTATCAAGATCTTACAGCTTTTTGAACAGTTATATACAAGCACAATTTACTTTTCCAACCAAGCAGTTAAGCTTCTCAGCAATCAGAGAACAGTGTATCACAAATCAGATTTGCTTGACTAACAAATCTGTTTCTAATAAAGCCAGTATTTCAGGCTCTGGGAACATGTGAGAAATCACATGATACTGTTGTTTAGTTCTAAAGTCTCTATAATAAAGGAAGATTGCATACCAGAGCTTCCAGACCATTGAAACCATTTAAACATAAACGTTGTACAAAAGATCTCCATTTGAATGTAACTCCTGGGCTCCAGGCCTTGCCATTCTCAGCTGTCATCCCATCAGTAACGCTGGATCTGTTCAGGGTGGCCCCTTGAGTTTTGCAGGGCCAGGGTGTCTCTTGCTGAAGGCTTTTAGGACTAACTTATCTAAGTCAGTGAGCAGTGTATGCAAATGGAGGCTCACAGGCAAAGCTAGAGACTCAGTTTAAAAATGTTATTTTCTGTGCTGTACTTCTTCTATCTGAGCAGGGCAGGAAGGGTGATGGAGCTGTGCATTTCCTGTGCCTGTCAGGAGAAACATCCCAGCCCATTCTCCAACAAACTGCCCCGACTCTGCTTCCTTAGGTCGATCTGACAGCAGGAACCAAGTCCTTCCAAGGAACCATTCCTTCCTCTGCACTTCTTGGGGGGATAATGCAGGCAAATGTATTCCAAAAAACTGCTTCAGAGATTAATTACATCTTCACACTGGGCTTTTTTTTCTCCCCCTTCTCTCTCCAGTAACCAGGACTAGTTTATTTCCACCTTCTTCATACCCCACATTCACCACTGTGGCATCACTGGACTTGGAGCAGACAGAATCCCTCAGGAGGGTAAGGCATTCCCTCATCTGAAGGTCACCAGGTCACCAGCAGCTTCAGTTTACACATGTCCCCATTTATGAAACCCTGAGGACTCACAGCAGCTGGCAGTGAGCTGCAGTGTCACAACATCCCCACGGCAGCAGCACCGTGTTCCCTTGTAACCACATCCTCCAGCTCCTCTCATTCACCACACTGCATCCCATAAAGCAGCTGTCACAGGGGAGCATCCACACAGCTTTCCACTGAAATACTGTCTCCTGGCTTTGCTGACCTGGTGAGGCACTGCCTGAAGGCAACAGCGTGGCACAAACAGACCCAGCAGGTCTGGGACTGCCCAGGAACAGATGGACAGCCAGAGCCTACACAGAGCACATGTAGTTAACAGCAAGAGATCTTTCTTAACTACAGAACACACAAACTGGCAAAAATGAAGGAAAATCCTACAGCCCTTCCCCAAGAGTGTTCCTGCAGCCCACACAGCCATCCAGACTAGGGAACCAAACTGACTGGAAGCTGGCTTAGCCCAAAACAAACTATAACACGCCCCAAGCTAAACAGTCTATTGACTCTGCTTGGTGTATATGGCTACATCAGTGACTGTGCTTGCAGGAGCAGGCTGGGGGGTAAAGACAGGCTGTCCTTTAGTCTGGCAGGAGTCTGGGCTGCTGCTGCTGCAGGTCAGGCTGTAACCACAGCCTCAGCCAGCCTGACCTGCAAAAGGCACACGTGAGAGCCTGACTGGGTCAGGAGCTCTGCACTAATACTGCACTCTGTGCCCTTCTCTCCCACACAGCACGCAGAGGGCAGGAGTTGGAGCACTGCACACCTCAAACTCTCTGCTGTGGCTCGGTGAAAGGAAGTGGAGAAAGTCATTGGACAGTGTGATTAAGCAAAAGACATCTAAAGGACACAGAGCAGAAGAAACCACTTGGGGTTTTCCACCGTGGTTAAGGATTGTCCCACGCTCAGGAACCCTGTGTGAAGTTCAACCGCCAAGAAACTGCCTTCAGACACTGCTCCAGCCTGAGGACAATGGGGAGGGACAGAGGAGGTGGCTCTGGCAGCACAGGGTCAGCTGCCCTGCCTCAGTGCAGTGCATACAGGCAGCTCTGAGAAGCCACAGCTGTGAGCCCCAGCACCCACTCTTTCCTTGGAGTCTCCCCCTCAGGCAAGGCTGGAATCAGGGCAGCAGGTACTGCTGTCGTGGGTCAGAGCTGTGAGTCTCTGCTCCCCGCCACTTGCAGAAGTGACCTCTGAGAAGCATGTGGAAATGAAGCTTGTGCTTTCATGCACTCACATGACACGTGGGGCAACAGTTCAGGAGATAAAGCAGGTCAGTAGCACAGCCACAACTGCTCTGCATTAACCACACAGTTCGGTTTTCCCCCCTCTACAGAACAAGCGGTGACTTCACCCGCAAGAAGATTCCAGCTGTACCTACCTTTTTAAGAGGAACTGTGCTTCTGAACCAGTTATAGTCAGGAGAGACTTTAATCTCTCCCATGATGTTTAGAAAACCCTCAGTTTGGGTCAGCCTGAAAAAGAGAGAGAAAGTGAGAAATCAATACACCAGCTTTGCCGTGGGCAGCACTTGAAAGCTGTGCCGTGTACATAAGGCATTGCAGGGTGATTTGCTCTTATCAGTTGATGGCACTACCTCTGACTCACACCAAGTTTACTTTTACTCAGTTTTCATCACAAACCATATAATTATTCCCCCAAGAGGCAGTCACCTGACTGCCTTACTGCACCAGCCTAATTATGAAATGACGATGCTTTTGTAACAGCATTCCCCTGTGAGAGCTGCAGAGAAAGTCAATTGTGGTGCAGGCTGTAAGTGGCTTAAAACCCTACAGCATGTTTTGGATTTGTTTTAAATTGATAAAGCACTCCAGATCTCCAGCTGATAAATATTCATAACAATTCACTCAGCAGCTCACACCACAGACATTATTTCATGTCTCAGTATTCAGACCACGTCCTTCCATCTGACCCAAAGGAGTCCCAGAGCACATCAGGAACATCATCTGATCCAAGGCTTAATTTACAGAAGATTCCTGAAATTTCAATTCCATCCACACAGAAGCAGACTCTTGTCAGGAGTTACCAATGAAGAGATCTTTGAAGCACAACAATTAAAACAGGACAAATTGATTCAGAGTTGGAGCCACACAGGAATGCCACTAATTCACTCCCTAGTCAGAATGTCCAAGCACACATAATGAGCATCTTATAATACTCCATTAATTAGTAATAAACACTGAGGTAACTCCAAGATTTAACTCTTTTTTTTTAAAAGCAGCTTAAAAGAGACCATTAGCATCCATTTATACAACAAATGGCATAAAATAGTTCTGAAGCTTTGAGACTCAACAGCTTCACCCTGAAAGCCAGCTGCCTCAGGAGATTATTTTCATGCATTCACACACAGCACTGAGCATAACAAAACAAAGAAACTTTTGCTCTTGTTACTTAAGAGTTGCCAAGCCTAAATCAATAGGTTTTGTTTCTTAATTCTTCATAAAATAAGACCTCCTTGTGTTCTGTGAGTCACTCCAATTCGTTTCTCCCTGCAGGAGAGCTGCTGGTAGGCAGCTTAACCAGCTTACTGGGTTACAGCTGGATTAACAGTTAGTTACAATTTCCTCATCTTTCAGTCCTCATTTGCCACGTTCCAGGTGCATAAACATGAAGTTTAAAAGGGGAAGTACTTTCTGAACTGCAAGACACACACCTTTCCACAGAGCACATGCTCCACCTCTCATGTCCAAGGTGGGGAGTTCACCTGCGTGTGGTCACTGTTTCAAAACTGTGTTGCTTCGTTTTGGTGCTTTTATTTCACTCTCTGTCATAGTCTGGCAGCAGGTAAGAATACAGCAAAAGTAAAATAAATGTCTATTTCCAAAGCAGAGCAGGTGCAGGGGTGTGTTACTGAACTGGGGAACAGCGGATCGCTGCAGAAAGGAAACAGCGGTTCAGACTGATCCCTTTCCATAACCACACATCAGTGGCTGTCTGAAAGCTGTCCAGCAAACAGCACCGTGACAAGGCTGTGGCAGACATAAATTACAGGAAATGTCTTAAAACACACATTATCTCGAAGCTTTATATTGGCAGGGCCAAGAAGCACAAGCCATGGCCAGGGACTGTGTGAACCACACGGACACGGAGGCGCCAGAGAGGGAGACTTTCTGCTGGTAACTCTGGTGGCCAGAGAGGACTGGCAACCTCTCCTTGCTGTGATCACCTCCCTGCCTCTGCCACCTCAGTCCTTCAGCACCATTAGGCTGATTTTTGTGGGCAGGGAGCACAAAGCTGTGTCGTTACAGTGGGTAAGGAAAGGGTACAAAGCAGGTGAACTTCATCCTGTACCTTGTCTGGCACCACAGCGAGTTTAGAGTCCATCTGAAATCTGAATTTTGAGCTCCCCAGTTCACCTGTTATCACCTGTGGAAGTGAACCATTGGGCTGATTTCCCACACCTTTCTTCTACAGGTGCACGTGTGACCACCAGCCCTAAGGGCTGCCCCTCTTTTCAGGCAAGAATAAACAGTCTGGCTTTAATTAAAGATGTTTTTGATGAAGTTGACGTCCTGTTACTGAAATGCAGCACCAAACCTGCACACACAAATACTCATGTCAACAACACCACGTGCCTTCCAGCTGCAGAAAAGCTGAACCATAAATTCAAAACAGGAACTCAGCCACCAAAGGTAACTCCGACCACGAAGAACCTGATGCTGGCCATGACCAGGCTCTAAATACCCAATTTTCATTTTCAGGAAAACGAAACACCCAGAAGAACTCTAACCTCCTGAAAACCACCTAAAGGAAGGATTCTTCTCAGGTGGCAAAATCCTCGTTGTGAGTTACCCCACTTACACCAGTGACATGACACGTTCCATTCGTTATTGACTTAGAAAGACAATGAGAAATAAGATTTAGGGGTAACTGGGGCACGGCAGCAGCACCTTCCCCTCTCCTCCCCTGCCCAGGCTGCCCCCAGCCCCTCCTCCACCCCCCGCCCCACACACTTTGCAGTGAGAAAGGAATAACCCCCCTCAGCACCCGCAGCCCAGGCCGGGGGAGCCCCTGCCCTGAGAGACCCCCGGGGCATAGCACCCCATGGCGGGACCCGAGGGGGCCGGGCCCCAACC
>VXBX01009318.1:806567-826311 GCA_013400415.1 Scytalopus superciliaris | reverse complement strand
TTTGGCTGCGTTGGCTGCCCTCCCCCCCCCCCCACCGCCGCCCTCACTCCTGCTGGTGCAGATACCGGGGCCGAGGGCCAGCGGGGTTTGCCCCCGCTGCGGGGCAGTGTATTGCCGGGTCGGTGGTGGTGTCAGCAGGAGTGATGCTCGGCAGCGCTCCCGGGGGAGTTTCACAGGCTTAAAATTCCGCAGTTAGCCTCGTTGGTTACAAGCCGGCCTTTCCCGCAGCCTGAACTTGAAGCGTTTCTCATGAAGTGAGCCAAAAGTAATTCTTTATTTCCAGCTCTGTAGAAGGGCGAGACTGTGCAGACCACTCGCTGGAAGTTGAAATGCGTGTTTGGGGTTGAAGCGGTGGGAGGCTGGTGGGTTTTTTTAGTGTTCTTATCCTTTTCCTGGCGTTCTGCTGGGTGCTGAGAGCTCACAAAGCATGTGGGGCTTTTGGTGGTAAAGGCAGAGCACCCCCAAACTGCGTTGAAAAATCTCTCTGTGGAGCATTTGCATCAACCTTTTGAATTATTGTACACTCGGCAGTCGCCTGATGAGTCAGAGGTGATTTATTGCCTTTGAGAGGTGAGTTAACTTGTTGTACTTGACTTCACGTTGATATCTCAGATCTCACCTGTGCTGAAGGGTTTAACCCAGTACTTTCAACTCCAGCCAGTCCTTATGCAAACCCACCAAAAGTAAACTTTAAAGCAAGTAACGTTCTAATTTCACTTCAGAATTACATTTTTTTTTTTAAATTCGCATTTCTTTTTGTCAGAACTAAGATTTAAAAGGGTTACATGAAAGATCTGTCGAGGTTAACACTCAGATACAGAACAATACAATTATTTATGCATCCGCTTTCCATTGAAGTTGTTTAAAAACAATTAAGTCTTTTTCTGGTGCGTTTCTTGTAATAAATTGTGTCTTTTGCGAGGTGTTTTGTTTGCTGTTGCTGGTCGGTACAAACTTGGTGCTCAGAGCCTGTGAGCCAGATGGGACTTCACTTCTGTTACAGTCTTGAGCAATAGATTCTTCCAAGATATCCGAAGCTTGGCCTTTCAAAAGTCAGTATTTATTTCATCGAGTATCAATTAAAGGTTAATAAGGTGTCAAGGAGCTTCCCATCACTTCTTAAGGCACTAATCTGAACAGCCTGGATGGATTCCAACTTAAGGGACACATCCTTCAAGTTTACTGCTCCAAAAAAACCACCTGAGTCAGGGGTGCCAGGTGTGAGTGAGTGAATGTTGCCAGCTGTTACGTATTGGAGTATTTATCAATGTCTGGATCGTTCAGTGGAAGCTGCCAGGCTGTAATGTTGATTTCTCCTGAAAACCTGCCTCGGCTTATTTATGGAGGAAAGCAGTTGTGGCAGTTTTCTTACTGCTCCGTTCTGAAATTGCACAATGATATTTTGTCAAAAAAACACCACCCAGACCTCACGATAAGCACAGGGAGGAGGCTTTTCATGCTTGGCCACAAGCTGATGTAGCAGTAATGTGTTTTGGTTTTTTCCCTAGTTCAGCCTTCCCAGCTCAGCACTCAGAGCTGGGCACTGTTTCAGAGTTCATCCCGTACAGCTCTCAGTGCATTTTGGTGTCTCACAGGAGCTCTCTGAACCAAAATCAGGGCTCTTTAAACTGCTCGACCTTCTGTTGTTAGTGCTTCATCCTTTCCCCACGGGCCAAATCTCCCCGTGTTGCAGGAAAGTTGTGTGACTTTGGGCTTCGTTCAGGGAAGGTGAGGTCGTGGTTGTTTCATTTTAAGGGATGTTTCCTCGGTTTCTAAACCAAATCTCCCTAAAGGAACTGTCTGTGAGGAATGAGCCTCCAAGAGAGAACAGCTATTGCATTATAAACAGTCTCCAAAGCTTATTCTTTCCTGACAAGTGGACTTGGCACACGGAGCCCTCAGAGTTCTCTGCAGATTCTGTTGAAAGACACAACTGCCTGTGGGAGCGAGCCAGTGTTTTTAAGTTTCCATGATGTTTTCATAGTTTATCCTGTAATAGTTTATCACAGTAATCTGAGATGGGTTGCCGTGGCACTCAGCAGAGGAATTCAGAATGGTTGTTGTCCCTCCCTCACTTTTTACAGTAATGCTGTTAGAGATTTTTAAAAGACTAAGTTTTTAGTCATGTTAAAAATAGCTGCAAGTCATCTTCAAGAAACTTAAGCAGCAATCTAAACCAGCTCCAGATCTCATTTGGTGCTGTTGTTTTGGTTGTGACTTTTCAGAGGCCTGCGAGAGTTTTTCTGGTACATTTAGGTTTGTCTTCTTTATTTCCCTCTTACAGTAGGTGAATTTTCTTAAATGTATTAAATGCTAAGTTTCCAGCTCTTTGTTATTGTTACTCCTTTGGATCAAATGAACTGCACTCCTCTTTGCCACTGTTTTTATTATTTTTTAGATGAGCTCTGGAGTTTTCAGTGGGATTCTCTCACCTCTGCAACAGTAAAACTGTGCATGATCAGCAAGTCTGTAAATGTCATTGTTGCTGTGCAGCTCCACTGTCAGTGAGGCACAGAGTCCTTATCAAAACCACAGAGCAAGGGAGAAATTTGCCACTCTAAACGAGAGAGCTGAGATATGGATGCCAGGCTGTTGTTGATGTTGAAATCACAAGCACAACATATGTTGCTTCACGTCACAGTCGTGAAATGCAATCCTGCCCGTGTTGCAAGAGGAGGAAAAAGCTATTTGGTTTCTCAATGTGTGCTTTTTTTTTTCATGTTGGCAGTAAGTTATTTCAGCAAAGTTAAGATTACCCTGGATTTAACTGTGCCAAGTAGGACACGGCCTCTCAGTTTTCCTCGGGACCAATTTGTTGTCAAATTCCTGGAAACTAGTTTATAGTAGAGTTCCCAAGTGAAAGCCAAATCCAGACACTGAGCCTGAGACACCCTTTTGGTGATTTCTGCATAATGAGGAGACACTTCAAAGGTGTCTCTCTTACTTGGGGGGCTGAATTATTTCACAATAAATGCTGTAAGTTGATTGTGTTTATCATTCTGAGGATCAGTTTCATAACTGGGATGTTCCCTGTTTGATGCCACAACGGGACTCTCAGCTGTCTGATGTTAGAGGACCTGGAACTACTTTTGGGTCATTTTTTTGACAGTCGAGGCAACTTTTAATGAGATGAACATTGAGGCGGGGAAGAGACTTTAGTTTGGATAATTGAAATGTGAATGCTGAGTTCTGTTCCCAAAACTCTGGAGCTGCATTTAATCTGGGTTTGGGTGGCTTTGGGATTAGAACTGGAGTGTTTTTTTAATGTTTCATTTTTGGGTTTTCTTTTTTTCCCCCCAGGTATTACTTGTGGTCGTACACGCATCCCTGTTTTAGGGAAACTTGGGACTTTTGAAACTTGTTCCCTAAAACGAATTCCTCTTAGGAACTTCTCAGAAACACCAGCATATTTTGCTTCAAAGGATGGTGCAAGCAAGGATGGTTCTGGAGATGGAAACAAGGTAATCTCCACAAATGGATCTTTTCAATAGTTTATATAAAATGTTCCTTAAGTCTTCTTAGTTTATCTTTTTACTTAGAATCACCTTGAAGTTTTTGCCAACTCTTGACATTTCTGATCCTTGAAATTGCTACAACTGACAGTGAAGAAAAAATAAACTGTATTGTGAATTTTTTATCAGAAAAACCTTATAAACATCCCACAACGCTTTTCCCAGTTTTATAAATATTTTTGCCCACTGTAAAGAGATCCTTGAAAACTTTATAGGATGTTATAAATCCAAAACAGGTTTTAGTATCTCAGGAAAGAGAAGCAATCAGAATTATTCTCCTTCAAAAGCCTGCTACTCCCAAGTAGGCTTTTTAAAATAAGTACATTTTAAAATGTTTTGGGTTTTTTAGCACTGACTTGGGAGTTGTGTTAAGCAAGACAGGTCTGTGAGGACACGAGCTCTATTCCTGTTAGTCAGTTATAGTCTATTTTCATCCTGGTTGGTCTCTATAATTATAGTTAATAAACAGCTTCCTCAGATAAATGATTACCTGAGAATAAAACTGCTCCTTAGTCAGCAAATACCATTTTGAGAGTTCATAGGCAGTAACTTTGCCTTAGTGTGGCATGTTGTCACTCCTGAGGAATGTCCAGATGGCACAGGTGTGTTCTGAAGATTCAGATTAAAGAATAAATAAAGAAGACTTTAAAAATTTAATAGTATTTCTTTTTTCTTGAGAAGGGTTGTGAGGAGAAACGAGTAGGCGAGCAAGGTTTAAAAAAATGGGGAATTGGCTTAGAAAAGGGAAGAGAGATCTTTGCTATTTCCTAAAATACAGTAACTTTTATTAATCAAATTTTGAAGCTACAGAACAGATAGTTTTAAGAAAATTTTAATCTTGAACCAGTAAACAGGGTAACATGGAGAAAAACAAGTAAGACTCTGCCTTGGAAGTAAAAAATACAGTACTTCTAAACAATTTGAGATGCTTATTTTAGCACAGCTGTATCTGTCAAAGATGTGAAAAGAGCTGTGGCTTCAGAAACCCTTAGAATCAACACAGTTGAGGTAATAAAATTACACTCTAAATATGATTTGTTTTCTGCCATTAAATTATTGAAATACACTATTGAAACATTCCTGTCACAATTTACCTTGTTACTGCTCTAGTACCAGTGAGGCAGTTGTAATGTAGATATGGGAAACCTTTTCCATGGGCATCCAAAACTGGCAGACCTGGGAAGTTCAGGTGTGTGTGCACTTCAAGGTGTTTCTGTCACGTTTTCAAAGCCTTTAAAAAAAATCCTGACAGTATTTTGTCATTCAGCAATTGCAACACTCGAATTATTTGATTCCATAAGCACAGTGCTAAATGCCTGCTCTACCAGCTCCGTTGTTTTGGGGCTAATTGTCTGGAAATCTCTTCCAGAAATCTGTTGGAGAGGGGGGGAATAAGAAGTCCAGCTCTGGAAGCTCTGGGAAAGGAGGGAACCAGCTGCGCTGCCCAAAATGTGGTGACTTGTGCACACACGTGGAGACCTTTGTGTGTAAGTTTGCATTAAAACTTCCTTTATTAAATAGACACAAATGTGGCTCTATTTGTGATCTGTTGTAGTCCTCATAGCTAAATTTTGGCCTACCTAATTATATGATGTCAGAAATCTCGTTATGCTTAGTTTGGCCCTGTTGGTGTAATAATTTATTGTCCCTGTAGGTATATTTGTGTAATTCCCACGATGTGCTGCAATATGGTAGTGGAATTCAGATTGTAACTTTTGGAGGTGCAGTTTTAAAATAGTTTGTTGCAGTTTATGCATAAACGATACCATTTTAACTACTGACACTTCTTTCCATTATATAAATACATGCTTAGATAGATGTGCATTTGTAATGTCTGTCCTTTCATTCCTAAATAATAAAACTTTAATCCTGCATGTACTATAACCAAAGTGCTTATCCAGCAGAGGAATTAGTATCTGACAGATGGCTGACTGGAACAGTCTTCTGTGGCAAAGTCAGATCCAGAATACATTCCAACAGAAGTCCAACTAGAAAATCCAAAATGCCTTTTCTCTAGCAGCAATAGCTACTCTTTTTTGGAAGTATAATCCAAATTAATGCCAGTTATGCTTTAGGTCCTAATCAGACTTGAAGACATTTCACCTTATTTCAGCACTAATGAGACCAGTTGTCAGAAAGCAAGTACCCATTGTTGGTTGGTGGGGCTCAAGGAGGAAGTATCGAGTCATAATCAGACTTGTGCTCTAAGAAGCTTAAGGCAAGGTCAGCATAAACCTGTTCAGCAGTTGTTAATATCACAGCTGCTGAAAACAATGAGGGGATGTGATGTTATTTGCTGTTACTCCTATAAAATACTGTTTAAAATGATCGAAAGTCCCGAATCACAACACAGTTCTATAACAACGCTGTATTTATTTGTGTTAGATAAAATGATTGGTCCTCAGTTAATTCTTGGGATTTTTTTTTTCCCCAGAAACAAGGCTGTTTTTCTAGTTTGTTTGAAACTATAGGCAACAATGTGCTCTGCAAAATCTGGCCCCTGTCCATGGAACTGGAAATATGATCCTGTCTGGTGTTCAATATGTTGGTCTCTCCCTGGACTAGGTGTGGTTGGAAGCAGTGGAAGGATTTTTAAGCTCATTTACCTTCTTATGATTCATGGATAGGCAGTCATTTTGAAACTCTCTCTCACTTCACTGGTGTGTTTCCCTTGGTACTGGAATTTGTACTTTTATCTGGAAATACCATTCAGGCATTGCCCTGGAATGATCACAGAGTATCCCTGGAAAGCAGAGATGTGATTTATCATATTGTCAGTATTGCTGGGAATATTTAAGCATGCATTAAACTTTCACAGGGAGAGGATTTATTCATACTAACCTTATGGGATAAAAGGTCTGATGTATACAACCTAAAATTCACAAGTAATGAATCCACTTGAATTGCAGCATCAGAACGGCACAGGTTCTGTAAACAGCTTGGGACTGAAACTCTGCTTTTCTCCAAAATTTCTGTGAGTCGTGGCCAAGTTTTCTCTGGACCTGTGTCTTTTCTGGTTTAGTTTGTTAATTTGAGCACACTGCTTTTCTCAGCCAAACTGTATAAAGCAGCTGGAAAACAGAAGAGCTAAGTTCTAATTATCTTAAAAATTACTTGACATAAAGGAAACAAAAACTAATAAGGGAAAAAAAAAAAATCTGTCCCATTCTGCCTAAAATGAATTGGTTGCAGGTTGTATTAAACCTACGGTAACTTGATTTTTTTTGGATAAGCTTTTGATGTTGCTTAGTCAGGAAAAAATGATGAGTTAGCTCAGTTCTGGTTTGAATTACCAACCTGCAGAGGCTTAAGTAAATATCTAAACCCAAAGGAAAACATGCAACTAGCATTTGTTTCAGATTAAGGATTAGGTTTTCAGACATTTTGAGAGAAGTAGGGAGTCAGAATATTGAATAAAAGCCACATTCATTAGTAAATTAATTGTCATTGAGTGTCAGTGTGACAGGCTGGTCATCCAGTGGAGTTTTGTTTTGATGGGGCTTCACTTTGTGTCTGCAAATCTTGCCCAAGGATTTGCTTGGCAATGGTTTTCCAATAATTAACAATGAAGGGCAAAGATGATGCAAACAGAGTATCATCTTGCTTTGCCCTCCTCCCTCAGCAGTTCCTGTATTGTTTTGGGTTGTGAAAGTCCCTAAGACGTTTGTGATCAGTGAAATAAGATGCGAGCTCAGATGTGGAGTGAAATCCAATAGCTGGAAAGCTGATTGGCATAAGAAGCTTTATTTAGATGCTGCTTTTACTGTCTCCACCTGATACCATCGGGCTACTCCATCCTCCAGAGCAAGGCTTCCTGCTACTGTACATACCCAGTAGGCAAGAAACTCCCCTGCTTTCTTTTTCTGATGATTTTTTACCTTGTAGCAGCTTGATAGTAGCCCATTATCTCAACCCTATGAGTGTGTTTAAGATAAATCCTCCAATTATTTTGGTTTCCTGTGCTGTAAAAACCCAGCCTTTCTCTGCAGCAAGGTCAGCTCACACAGAGTTCAGAAATCCCTCAGCAAGTGCAGCCTCTGGGTAATGTTGCCTGATTAAAAACAACATTTGACTTGCATTTTGGCACACTAAATATTTGCAGACATCTTAATGACAGGGATGTAACTTGAGGTGAAGGTTCTTTGATATGCTTTTAAGTGTTTGCTGAAGGAACATACAAAAACAGGGCAGTATTCCGGATTAAAAAGCTGCCTGCTGTTTTGGATGCTCAGATTTAGGGAGATAACAGTACTTAAACCTGGTGTCCTTGTATTTCAGAGCCAATTTCTCAAGTTTTTGTGTTCCATTAAAGCTCATATCCATACTTTTTCCCAGATTGTTGGGTAGGTGATAGAAACTGCCCAGTTTCATGTGTTTGATAACAGTCTCCTCCCAAGGGCACCCCATGCATCAGTTTCTCTGTAACTACAGACCCTATTGGTCTTGCTGAATATTAGGAAATTTATAACCTTCCTTTGTGCTGCTTGAAATAACTGATAACTGTACTCAATTTTATCAGTGAATGATGTTTTAAAGATGCACAATAGTGCTATTACAGCCCTCTCTTTATTTTCTATCTTTTTAACCATTCCCGTGGATCTGTAAAGGGAGCAGCTATTCCTGAGGCCATTCCACCTTGAATAAAGCATTATATGAAGAAGGACCACAGCCTCATGGTTCTGTAGTCATCAGAAATATCAGAGGTGCTTTGAGTGAGCACTGGGAGAAAGGTTGGGTTGGGTTTTTTTTTTCCCTACAGTATTATTACTAAATAATAGTTACATAAGAGGAATGGCTGCACACAAGTGGATCTCCATCCAGGCAGATAACAGCAATTTGGAAGGTTGCCAGGAGAACTTTCAGGCTGTTACACGAATTTCCTTTGGACTAGAGTTAATAAAGCTCTGATGGTCACAGTATTAGGTGCTGCACTCTTAAAATAATCCATTGGCACTGCTTATCCAGGTATAACATGGGATTAATAGTAAGAAAAGCCCCATCCACTCCTCTTTTGCTGGTGCCAGCTCGGTGGAGGCAACAGCAAGTTATAAATAAGCCTGTTTATTTCTAGAGGGTGTTATTACAATCAGCTGGTGCTACAGTGTTCAGGCCATTTTCTAAAAACTTTTTATGATTTCAGGTTGGACATTGCAGTTTTTCATGTGGTTGTTATTCTACATTTACTTTGCTTTTAATTGAGTGCATTTACCAATATATTTACTTTAAATGAGTCCTGTTGCACATGACGTGCATTTAATAGCACAGTAGTGTGGTTGGAAAGGATCTAATCTGAATTACAAATACATTTGGTTCTTCTTCTCTGCTGTCTGTTTTTATTATTTCAACTTTGCTTTTCAGAAGTAAAAGAAGCAGTGCAGGTTGTAGTTTTCAGGCTTTTGAAACCAGTCTTGGCAGGTAACATGATTTCTGGAGATACAGTTCACAAAGTCAGCAGGAGGACGGTTTAGCTTTTGGAATTTGAAAGAAATTTGTTCTACCGTTGACAGCAAAAATAAATAAGCAGAAGATCTTGCAAAACATCAAAGTGCTGCTGGTCTGTTGCATACCACAGCTGCCTCCGGGTGGGATGAGCCCTCTGTGTGACCCCATCTGTGTCCTGGGCTTGGGAGACTCGAGCCTGATCCACAGAGTTCCAAAGCCAGTGGGATGCAGCATCAGGAGCTGCCAAAGCAGTCTTTGGTATTCTAGATTGCTTCCCCACACTGTAGTCTGTCTGTAACCACTATGTTTTATTTTGCTGCTAGTTTGAGAGTTAGAAACAATTCCTGCATAAAGCCCTCATTAATTTTGCCTCTCAGAGGTGCAAGGTTTCCTTTCCATTGTAGTGCTGCTGGAGAAGTACCAGATTTTTTAATCCCTTGTTTGCTTGCTGCCCTGCCTTGTGACTCTTTGGGCAAACTGTATTACCTCTGTGTCAAATGTCATAGGCCAATAATTGCTTTTAAATCTTCGAAGGTGAAGGAAGGGGCAGTGCTGTGTAAACACAGGGTGGCTGTGCTGTCTCACAGGTGCTTTTCCCGTGTGATGAACTCGGGCAGTTCAGTGTCAAAGCAACTCCTCTGACCGCTTTGTCTCACTTTTTCTGCAGCTTCCACCCGTTTTGTGAAGTGTGAGAAGTGTCACCATTTTTTTGTTGTACTGTCAGAGGCAGACACAAAAAAGAGCATCATCAAAGAGCCCGAGTCAGCAGCAGAAGCTGTGAAATTGGCATTCCAGCAGAAGCCACCACCTCCTCCGAAAAAGGTATTTATGTTCCTGATCATATTGTATTCCAGCTGGTGAAATGCTTCACTTAACTTGCATCAGGTGTGTAAAGGGCTGCTGTGACAGAGCAACAAACAATAAAGATGATTAGCTCAAGATTAAACCTTTGAGAGCTGCGTGATCCAGCAGAGCAGTGATAAAGGGAACAAGTAGATCCAGTAAAAGTGTTTGGGCTTGTTTCCCTCTACCTTTGCCTTTTGACTGAAGTCCAGTACTTTCATTTTCTCCTGTGCCCTGAGGCTAATCTCACCAACCAGAGTATTTTATTTCCTGCAGTGGCCTCATATTCTGCATCCTTATTTTAGCAGCTTCCTGCTGTAGCTGCAGAGCCTTTAATTTGGCCTGGTTTTGGGTGAGAGCTGTGGCTGATGAGCTTGTGGCCACAACCCACCTGAAGTCACTTGATTCACCTCTCCCAGTTACTGAGGGAGATTTTCTGTTTCTCAGTTTCTGGTGGACTGTCATGGTCTCTGAACCTGCACCTGGATAGGCCTTTTTAAAGAAGTTAACTGTTCCTGAAATTTCTCTTCCTCTTACAAATTTGGGTGAACATTACTGTCTCTACATGTTAGTAGGGCAGAACTGACAGATCCAATCTGACTGTGTAAGAGACATGTTTTTTTTAAGGAAACTTAACAACAGGAGTGTATTTTGCATTTTAGATGTCAGGTTTCTATTTCACAGGCCTGTGATGGTTGGTTTAGACCAGAATTCATCTTTGGCACGGTATACTATTCTTTCTTTCCAGCTGCAAGTGATTTAGAAGCATTACTAAGGCTGAGTTATTTTTCAGATTTACAACTACCTCGACAAATACGTTGTTGGTCAGTGTTTTGCCAAGAAGGTGCTCTCAGTTGCTGTGTATAATCATTACAAGAGGATCTACAATAATATCCCAGCTAACCTGAGACAGCAAGCAGAAGCTGAAAAGCAGACTTCTTTAACACCAAGAGGTTTGTATGATGTTTGGTATTTCTCTGGTCAAGTAAAACTTACCATTTCAGGACCCTAACTTAATAAATCTGAGAAAGGTTTTTACTTTGACACTAGATATTCTGTAATTGAAGTGATCTGAAAGAATTTCAATTAAATTTAATTTTCACTGTGAACTTCTGTGATGTATTTAAATGGTAATCCAGAAGGTTTCTGGTGCCTGGGGTGTTGCCTACTATATTAAATGTATTCCCCTTTAACTTTCTAAAGTGAGCCTCCTGAATTTTTCTTTCTAATCTCATTTACTGCTTAACAGTAAATCTGCTGCTTAATCTGCAAGCAACCATGCAGGTCAGGAAGGTGATATTTTGCATAGGTAAATTGATGAGTGCTGGGATTTCTAACCTCTGCTGCTGCTGGCAGCATCCATTGGTCACCATAGCATTGTTCCATGTCGAGCAGGTGTAGATGGAGTTACTCTGGCAGTACTTTCCCTACTGAGTGTGTAGCTATGTTGGTCTAATTTATTTTTAGAAGTAGGATTAAGTTACCTTGTTTGCCTTGGGTGTTTGTTTGGTTTTTGGTTTGGGGTTTTTTTTTTTTTGTTTGTTTGTTTTGAGGTTTTTTGTTTGTGTTTTTTTTTTAAGGTGTTTTGTTCTGCCTTGCAAAAAATACCACGTTAAGCAAACAGAAATCTCTACTTTTTTGAATTTACATGAAGAAGGCTTTAGATTGAGGAGGGGGAATGTTAGTACCATTGTTGTGGTAATTGTAGGAGAGCAGTTGTGTACCTGGCACCAGGAAGTTCCTGACCCTCCCCAGGGAGATAACATGGTGCACACCCAGAGAGACTGACAGTGAATGTTCATAGCACAGGGTACTTTGAAATCTTTGAAATCTTACACTGTAATGCTCAGATATAAAAGGGATAGTTTAAGAAAGTTTTTTCCAAACCAAAATTATATTATTGCATTTTTCCCCTTCTATAGGTGATTTTAAAGTGAAAATCTAATCAGAGGTAATAGATCGTTGCTGTTTTAAGAAATAAAAGCTTGCTGTTGTTTTAAAAACATGCAAATTGGGGTTTGGGTTAATTTGGACAGCAATAAAAACTAATTTGAGTGGGGATTTCTTGTTAGAAATACATTCCTAGACAGTGATGAGATGTATTCAGAAGAGGGCAAGAGGTGGAGAATTTATAAGCTTTTTATAAACTTATTTTCTATTGCTGTTTTCATCCTCTCTCTTAGAATTAGAAATCAGAAGACGGGAGGATGAGTACAGATTTACAAGTAAGTGAACTCTCTCCTCATGTCCTCCTCTGCAATACCTACTCTTGATGTTAATGTAGAATAGTCTCTAGTGACTAGTTTGAAATGCTGAGTGACATCCAATTCTTGTACTTTTTCATCGTGGAGATCAACAATTTGGGTTTATTTCTTCTCATATGTTTAAAAAAATACTAAAAAAAAATACAGTTAAAATGAGTTAATTTGCAAGGACTGAACATTTGTCTTGTTTTTTAATGTAGAGGAATATTTTTAGGTACTCCACTGTACCATTAGTAATTCTTTTCATATATACCTGTGCAAAAACATGATTGGAACTCATGTTTTTGTAACAATTGTGCCATATTTCTGTTGCAGCCCTGTCTGTAAACTTCTGTACAGGGAGAATTACAGGTTTGCAGAACAGACCAGCAGAACCAAGCTGTTATTGTGTATTTAAGGTAATGGCAGACCTTGTGGGTGCTCACTGTGCTGCTATTGTTCTCTTCAGAACTGCTGCAGATTGCTGGAATCAGTCCACATGGGAATGCTTTGGGAGCATCAATGCAGCAACAAATGAACCAGCAGATACCTCAGGAAAAACGGGGAGGAGAAGTACTGGATTCACCCAACGATGACATAAAACTTGAAAAAAGTAATATTTTGCTGCTTGGACCAACTGGATCAGGTACACAGCTGCATGTTTTTGGAGATGTCACATTTTTCATGGAATTTGTGGTTAAAGAGTGGTTTTCCTTTTCTGTGATTATTCCAACTTGGTGTATAAAAAACTTAAACTGTGAATTTCAAACTGGGATTTTGGTGCTTTCATGCCATGTTAACACACTGAGCTAAGTGGCCTTAGAAAGGAAGGAGCTGTAGTTGTGTGGTTTTCTTCTTTTTCCTATTTTTAATGCCTATATTTACTGACTGAATAAAAGATGTCACTTTGACTAATCTGGTATAAAATGCATTTAATAGTTTCTCTGCTTTAACTGGCAAGCTGAGATGCTGCAGTTAGAAAGTGTTGTTTCACCTCTGGGACAGATCAGCTGCAGGGGGTCATAAAGAGAAATTATATTGTGTGTTCATAAGAAGTGGGAGTGTTTGTGCTGAAGTGATGGCATTTTGCAGACTGTTTGGGAGAACATTCACTAAATAATATTTTAATTCTATTTCTTCCCAACTTCAAAGCAGGAGCAATTGGACTTTGCACTTCACCCTGAGTGTCTGCAAAGGACTACTGATTTATTTAATCTTTAAACTCTGCAAGTACATGTGTTCTGGTTTTTGTATTGTGTGATGTTTTATTTGTGACACTGTATGCATTTCAAGCTGCCTTAAGTGTGTACTGTTCAACTAAAATCAGAAATACAGCTTGCCAATGTAACAAGCACTGGTTACGAAAAATATCTGCCTTGAAAAATACTCTTATGTGAGTATATGAACATGCTGGCATTGGAATGTGTAATAACTGCAATGATGATCCTGTGGTAAATTCTGGAATGGTTTGGCTTGGAAGGGACCTTAAAGATCGTCTTGTTCCCCCCCCCGCCACAGGCAGGAACACTTTTCACTATCCCAGGATGCTCCAAGCCCCATCCAACCTGGCCCTGGACACTTCCAGGGATGGGGCAGCCACAGCTTCTCTGGAAACCTCTGCCAGGGCCTCCCCACCCTCACAGGGAAGAATGTCTTCCTAATATCTCATCTAAACCCACCCTATTTCAATTTAAAGCCATTCCCCCTTGTCCTATCACTACATGCCCTTGTTAAAAGTCCCTCTTCAAATATTTGGATTTGCGTGCTCTCAAGAAATACATGGCAGCTGTAACATGCAGTTTTTATTTTATCAGGTAAAACCTTGCTGGCTCAGACTCTGGCCAAATGCCTAGATGTACCTTTTGCTATCTGTGATTGTACTACCTTGACCCAAGCTGGCTATGTTGGGGAAGACATTGAGTCTGTCATCGCAAAACTCCTGCAGGATGCCAACTACAATGTAGAAAAAGCCCAGCAAGGTAAACTTTTACTGTATGTTAATTTTGCCTAAGTGCTCAAAACTTATGACACCACCAGTATTTCAGTAATTTATATTCCTCTTGCATGTACCTGAATTTTAACACTTTAAATCAGAAAGAATAAACCTGAAAAGAGCTCTGTCTTGTCCTTTTGTTCTTGTCCATAGTTGGACAAAATTGCACACATTTTTGCAGTCTACAGTATGAAAGTAGAACAGACTGCTGCTCTCTTAAATTATTATTCCCTGTAAATTCTTGCTTCTCTTAAGAAGGGGGGTCTTCCTTAAATCCATCTTCTGTAACTGCAGGAATTGTCTTTCTGGATGAAGTAGATAAGATTGGCAGCGTTCCTGGTATTCATCAGTTACGAGATGTTGGAGGAGAAGGTGTTCAACAGGTAAACACTTCCCTGGAGTGATTTTTACTTCATAAGTGAACAGCCCATGGAGTGGACATAGCCTGTCACATGTCCAACAGCATTGGAGTGTATAGAGTCATAGTTCTTCAGTTCCTTAGTTGTGCAGTTTAGAAACCCTCACCTTTCCTCTTGACTTTGTTCCTTGACAAAAATAAAAGCAGTCTGAGAGCAGCTTCATGGAAATGCTTTAATTGGAAAATGTCTCTGCAGCATTCAGGCAGTGAATTGCATAATGCAGGCAAGAATAGATGACATTTTAACAAAACTCTTAAAGCAACTCATCACTAGGTACAGCTCATAAAGTCACATTAAAGAGAGATTTTTTGTCCTTGACTGTCATTCTCATGGAAAACTGATTTCTTTAGGCACTTCCTATAAAAGCATAAGGGAGCAAAAAAAATCTAAATACATCAGTGAAAATGAGCACAACATGGTGTGCCCTCATACATGGTGCTGTACAGGAAGTTTTTATTGCTTGTTTCTTCTTTCCTTCTTAGGGCTTGTTAAAATTACTTGAAGGCACAATAGTAAATGTTCCAGAAAAGAATTCCCGTAAACTACGTGGAGAAACGGTGCAGGTTGACACAACGAACATCCTCTTTGTAGCTTCTGGTGCTTTTAATGGTCTTGACAGAATTATCAGCAGGAGGAAAAATGAAAAAGTGAGTGCATCAGGCTGTGTCTGAGCTGAAAAATCATCTTCTTACTTACTGTTCATAGTACTGGCTTCTGAAGGTCTTGCTGTATTTGTAAACACACTGATTTTGTTTGTTTGAGCAAACGGTGCTAAAAAACATCTTAAAATACCTGGTCATGCAGTTGACTTGTGTTGTATATTGGTGTGTGGGACAGAGTTCTTCTGACTGCAGCTTTCTGACAAAATGTGCACCCTGTTTATAATTTAGCTGAACTTCAAATTATTGTTCACAACATTTCATGTAAGCATAAACTTGCATTTCCTTTACTTATGAAGTGTCACTGGTATTTGTAAACTTAGCAGGACATGTTACTAACCTTCTCTATTTTAAGAAAAACTTCTTCTTAGACTGATGTATTGCTCCTTCACTGAGGGAATTCACTGTTACAAGAATCAATATGTAATGTCATAGTCGGTCGCTCCAGGTGTTTTCCTACACACGGAAAGTGATGTATTTACATCAAGAGACCTCAGTTTAGTGCAGTTCTGTAAGCAGGGCGTGTTTGTTTTGCAGTACCTGGGATTTGGGACACCATCTAACATGGGGAAAGGCAGAAGGGCTGCAGCAGCAGCTGATCTTGCCAACATAAGCGGGGAGTCGGATCCACAGGAGGATATTGAGGAGAAGGACCGCCTGCTGCGCCACGTGGAGGCCAGAGATCTCATAGAGTTTGGCATGATTCCTGAATTCGTGGGGCGTTTGCCTGTGGTGGTTCCTCTGCACAGCCTGGATGAGAAGACCCTTGTACGGATTCTCACCGAGCCACGGAACGCTGTGGTTCCTCAGTACCAGGCTCTGTTCAGCATGGATAAGGTTGGAATTCTTGTTTGGTACTCTGCAGTGTTCATGTTTATAAATACAGTGGTGTTTTCAGTAATGCTTGCACTCAACACACTGAGTAATAGATGAAGTGATTAACTGAACTTAACGTTTTCCTCTCTGCAGTGTGAATTAAATGTAACTGAGGATGCATTGAAGGCTATAGCCAGACTGGCCCTGGACAGAAAAACTGGTGCCAGGGGTCTTCGATCTATAATGGTGAGTAAATTAAGTCTTGCATAAAGTAAATGAAGCTTTCTGGACTTGTATATATGGTGTGTGGGACAGAGTTCTTCTGACTGCAGCTTTCTGACAAAATGTGCATATATGTATATACTTGGGTATATGGACCCAATCGTGCCAATTTTCAGTCAAAACCTCATTCAGTTCTGGCTCTTATATGGATACAGTAAGCCTTTCTAAAACTCTGAGAAGACTCTCTAGCTCTGAAAATCACTTGCTGATGACCATATTGTTATGTAGAAGAGGGTATATAGAAATATTTTTTTCCTCTAATTTCTTGTAGGAAAAGCTGCTGCTGGAGCCCATGTTTGAAGTGCCCAATTCTGACATCGTGTGTGTGGAAGTTGACAAAGATGTTGTAGAAGGCAAAAAAGAGCCAGGATACATTAGGTAAAACTGTAACAGAAGTAGCAGAACAGCCCAGTAATACAGCTAGACAGGTATTCTGATGGGATAAACACAAATCCATGCACTCAGCCTAAAAAAGGTCCAATGCTCTGTATATTGTGCACAACTGAATTAGTTCCTGATGTGTCCTAGGGACCTTGGATTTGTATTGCTTTAGTTTTTAAACAGAAATGTAAAAAACATATGTGAGGTTACTTTAAGGCTTTTATGTGTGTATACCTGTAGAAATAAAAGTAAGTTTTAAGCTGACAGTAAAAATCTGACGTTTAATTGTGACTGTACTGCAATTTCTGAAATGGAACTGTTTCCTTCCCCCTACTTTTTACCACGGAGGTGGGTTTTTTAATAATGGCTCCAGGTGCTGCAGTTTTCTGCATCACTTGCAGCAGTGGAGAGCCACAGAGGCACATGTATTGATCTGCTGAACTCTTGTTAAAATAATCAATTTTATATTGTAAAGTTAGTGTTACAGTAATGATGTGGAATGCTGAAAGCACTGGACAAATCTGGATTAAAAGGAAACAATTTTAGGGAACAGCGGATGGAGTTGAGATGGAATAGGTCAAGTTAAAAAGAGGTTAAAAAGTTAACTTCCTAAATTTCAGGTGTGAAATTCAGTAACTGTCTTGGTTTCTACCCCTGTTCAGAGTGATTTTCTCCTTCGAGGTGCATGTGCTCATCTGTCTGTGCTGAAGCTTGGCTCAGCACACCTGGTGTCTCAGAGGATGGTGGGAGTGGGAAGCATTGCACTGAGGTTTTAAGTGATTTCATAGAGCACCAGAAATATTAAATTTATTGATTAAATCAAACAACCTGCTGAAAATCAGAAGGTTAATTGGATTCAGTTAATGAGACTCTGTGCTGTAAATGTGCACAGCACCATTTCCAGACCAGAAAGTCAGAACTTCTGGAAACTGCTTTTTTCTTTAGTTTCTGAGGTATCTGATCACTTGTTTTAATTCCAGGGCCCCCACTAAAGATTCATCTGAGGAGGAATATGACTCCGGTGTGGAGGAGGAAGGCTGGCCCCGACAAGCAGATGCTGCAAACCATTAAACACTCAGAATGCTCACCTGCATAAAGCCCACTTGGTCTTTCCTTACAATTGCCCCTGGCTTCAGGCTGATCCTGAGGGACTGGATCTGTCTTCGATAGGATACATGATGAGGAACTTTATCAGCTAAATCAGATCATGTATTTTATTGCAGCATCATCTTGAGTGGATGGACATGGTGTGGACTGGGATGGCATAATGTTCAAATATGAATTGTATATTACACTCATTCAATTAAAATGTATAGCAAAATACAGCAGCACCTGCACTGCTCCTGGCAGAAACTAAAATGAGCAGTGCAGGTGCTGCCAATACTTAGATTTTACAATAATGTTACTCTGCAAACAGGAAATGAAAACTAATAATTAGTAGAGGGTGAGTAAACTATCTTATCTCCTCTTACGGCTCACAGGGGTTTGTTCAGGTCAGTGTTAGATTGCTGCTGGTGTTTGAAACCCAACGGGTGCTGGAGTGACTTGTTACATTGGTGGGGGGGAAGCCCTTTTGGAAAAACTGGGACACACTTTATGACACTGCTGGGAGATTCTGGTAAAATGTGGCATTGGTTTGTTACAGTAATTTGAATATCAATACCCTGCACGTCTCCATTAGGAGCTTTAGTCACCTTGGATATATTGTGAGAGAAACTGAAGTCAAGAATTTAATTCTGCAGAGGGGTAAACAAGGTTCCTGGGAAGAAGCAGTAAAACCATCTGAATTTGGACGAGAGGTCGCCATAAATTTTTAAATATTAATGTTCTAATATAGTACATTTTGTTTAACGTATTGGAACTATCATGCATCAATTTTTTGGTGCCAGCTATTTGCCCAACCTATCTTATAATGTTAAGAGATGAAAGAAGTAAATGTATAATATTTTTGCTGTAATCAGTAGTGATTGTTCACATGACACAGTGCTTTTTAAGTTATATTCTCAAATGCTAGTATTGCATCTTGTGGGTTTGTCTTTGATTTTTAGTCTCACAGCAGAGCAGTTCTCCCTCTTCTGTTCTCCACCAAAATGAATTCAATCCTTTAGGAAAGTCTTTGTAAAAACACTAAAGGACCTGTATGTTTTTGATTTGTTTCAGGAATTAAAATTGTTGCTTACACCTTTGTTTTGTCCTTTGGTGATAACGTGGGACTTGAGTTTCCTGAAAATTTTAATTCATGCTATTTAAAATAAAACTTTCATCCTTCTTTTCAGTCTAGTGAATGGTTTAGGACAGGAAAGGATATTGAAAATCCATTGACCCTATTTTTGTTGTTCATTTTTGTCATGTAAATTCTATGTAATGCTCGTGTTCTTCCCTAGCAGCAGTGTGACATGCAGTTGTAGCCAAGTGCAACAGATACTTCCCTTAGGATTTCAGGGTTTTTTAGGTTAAATGACCCACTAATGGTTCAGGAAAAGCTGCCTTTGGAGTTGAGGATATTTCCAGCTTAGACCCTCCAAAATGGGAACCTGTGGTGAACTATCTGTAACTGCATCCTCACTTTCCTTTTTGTAGAGTGAAAAACTATAACAGCTGTTAATTCTGAATCCTTTAACTCAAATCCTTTTTTAAACAGATTGAAAAAAAAAATTACCACGACATTTTAGGCAAAACTGTTCAACAACTTAGTTTTGAAAGTTGTTTGGAATTCTGTAACCAAGAACTGTTTTTAAAGGAAACAAAAAATAAAAAAAAATGCCGTGTAACTACAGTTTGTACTTTCACCTCTGGCGTTTGAATAAAAGCGACTATTCAAGCAGCGGACCCTTGTCATCCCTCACGCCATCCCCAGATATTTGGGGTTTTAGGGGGGGGATAGTTTTTGAAATTTAATTTTTAATTATAGAAGGGGTGCGGGCGGCGATGCGGCGGCTCCTCCTCCCGGCCGCCAGGGGGCGCTGCAGCGGCGGGTCCGCCGGGCCGCCAGGGGGCGCTGCTGCGGGGGGGAGCAGTGTGTGTGTGTGTGTTTGTGTGTCCGCCCATCCGCCGGGGGGCGCTGCGGGGCCGAGGCGGGCCGGGCGCCATGATGGCGGCGCGCTGAGGGCTGAGGGCCGAGCCGCCACCATGGCCCAGCCGCCGCCGCCGCCCT
>VXBX01009318.1:748425-806535 GCA_013400415.1 Scytalopus superciliaris | reverse complement strand
GGGAGCGGGAGCGGGAGGAGGCGGAGGCGGCGCTGCGGGAGCTGCGGGAGCTGGTGCGGCCCCTGCGGGAGCCCGGGTACGGCGAGGCGCTGCGCAGGAAGGCCGAGAGAGCGAGGAAGAGGAGGCAGCGCCTGCAGCGGAGGAAGGTCGAGGCCAGGGCGGCCAAGGAGGAGGAGGCGGCCCGGGCCGCCGAGCGGGAGGCCAAGATCGACCAGTGGAGAGCCAAGTGCATCCAGGAGGTGGAGGAAAAGAACAGGGTACGGCCCCCAGCGCCTGGTGCTGCCTCACCCGGGGGCTCCTGAGTGTCCCTCTGTCCGCAGGGCAGCGCGGTGGAGCTGGGCTGACCATCCACTAACGGGGTCACGGCGGCTTGTGCCCGCCCCACCGCTGGCTTTGGGCCCTGCGGTTCAGTGGGAGGCACCGGGGTGCTGTGTGACTTCAGTCTGCTTGGAGAGGTGCTCTCTCCAATGCCTGCAGCCCTGCTTCTTCCTTGAAAGCCTTGGTGGGCATCTCAGCTCTGCCACACTCGTGTTCTAGCCTTTGACAGTTGGACTTCAAGTTGTTTCTGAATTCCTGGTTCTCCTCTCTGATCCCAAGTGTCAGCCTGCCCACACTGCTCACAGCTACCCGTGTGGTTGTCAGCACTATTCCAGTATCCATCAGCCTTGTCTGCTGCTTTTGTCTTTCTAACACTTGTTGTTTGCAAGCTTTTTGGTCTCATCATGAGGTAAAATGTCTCCAAAAACCCCTCAAATTAGCTTTGCTGGGAAGTGCTGTAGGCACCTTTGTGTTGGTTTTTGGCCAAACAGCTCCCGTTGTGCTGCTGGGATGGTCCAGAGCAGCTGCTGGGGAAGTGTTTGTGGTCATACTGTGGCAGGTTGATGGTCTTTAATTGCAGAGCTGTGGAATCGACCTTGGTTTTGTTTATTGTTAAAGGTTTTCCCCAAGTTCCTGTGGTTAAAGACAATCAGGCTGTATGAATTCTTTAGCCATCCTGGAAGTGTTGGAAAACATGTGGATTTGGCACTTGAGGGCATGGTTTAGTGGTGAACATGGTGGTGGTGCTGGGTTTACAGTTGGACTTGATGATCTTAAAGGTCTTTTCCAACCCTAATGATTCCATGATTCTGTGGTTTGGTCCAGATTTGAGTCCCACAGCATTTTTTCTTGTTTTCTGAAGTCTGTGGTATTTTAGCCTTTTATTTTTCATGAAAAGGCAGGGCTGGATGATTGGCTTGACTTGTGGCTGTCACTGTGAAGTCACTGATCTCCAGTGCCTTGCTAATCTCTCCGAAAATACCACTTGATTTTTGTCTTAGAGGGATATTTCACATGCCATGCCACTTTTTCTCTCTCATAGGAACGAGAGCTTAAGGCTGCTGCTGACAGTGTCTTGTCTGAAGTAAGGAAGAAACAAGCAGACACCAAGAGGATGGTGGATATCCTGCGTGGGTTGGAAAAGCTTCGGAAGCTGAGGAAAGAGGCTGCTGCCAGGAAAGGTTAATTTATGAGATTTTCACCAAACTCCTAATTGCATACACAGGACGTAAGGGGATGACGGTGCCCTGTGCTGACTAGCAATCTGCAGCTTCAAAAAATGTATCTTTATCACTGATTTTAGTTTAAAGAATAGCTATAAAATGCTGGGTTCAGTGGTTGTGTTCCTGTGTCTCCAAACTTGCTCTTGATAGAACAATTACTCCAATAAGAATTCCAGCTGTTAACAGGGTTAAGCTCATGTTCCTCTGAGATTTTGCCAGCTCTGCTCTTAAGCCTGATAATAAACCCCCTTCTCAATCTGAAGACTTAAAATCACTTCTCTTTCCCTTCAGGTGTTTGCCCACCCCCCTCAGCAGATGAAGCATTTGAAAATCAGGTGGAGAGTCTCAAAACACTGCTTCAAACTCGCACAGAGCTGTATGAAGCTGAGGAGAGAGCACTAAGGGTTATGCTGGAGGGAGAACAGGAGGAGGAAAGGAAGAGGGAAATGGAAAAAAAACAGAAGAAGGAAAGGGAAAAACTACTGCAGCAGAAACTGGAAATGGATTCCAAGCTGTTTGGGGATCCAGGTAAATTCTGCGTGCTGTATTGAACAGTGTTTTACCACACCACATTCCCACCTCACGGACACTGAATTTGAAGTGCAGGCACAGAACTGGTTGAGAAAGAAATCATCCACTGGAGTAATTTATGGTCTGACAAAAAGGTGGGATAAATGTAGTGTGCTGTTAACACCTGTGGTGTAAGAGGAACTGCTCAGCTGTTCAGTGCAGACTGCAGCACATCTCAGGCTGATTTCATAAGGTTTTGCAAGAGGAGGTTGTAGATTAAGCTGAAGTGAAAATAAACAGAATAAACTGAAGACTTCCAGCACCCAATAGATGCTTTAGTCTATTTGATTTGATTTGATGTGACTCAGGTAATCTGTAAAAATTCAGTGTCCATCTGTTCCACTTGTTAAGAGGATGGAGGCAGGAGTAGTTTTGCTAGTCTTGGCTTTCCTCTGACATGTCCAGTACAGACAAGGAGATGTGTAACATGTAAATAGTCTTTATATATCACATAGTGACGTGGTCTCAAGTTACAGCTGGGCAGCAGCAAAAGAGGTGGCCAGTTTGAGGCTTTTAAGACTCACTAGTATCAGAGGCCTTTCTTGATTATTGAACAGGTTTCTCCTGTGTTTTCACAGCTGAATTCCCACTCGCCCACCTATTGCAGCCCTTCAGAGACTACTACTTACAAGCTGAGCATTCTGTAGCTGCTCTAATCCAGATCAGGTAAAACCAAACAAAGTCTTTGTTTTGCTATCAAAGATGACAAATGTTGTTTGTTGACATTGTAAAATCAGGGTCCCTTTAGGCTTGTTAGCTTCCAAATTTGGTTATGCAATAGATTGTCCTGGTTTTTGCAAGCTTTTTGCTTGAGTCAGATCCAACAGATACCTGTTTGAGGCAGAGTGCACTTCATGCATAACTATTCTGTTAAACAACAGTGCATTTAATTTTTACATTTGTCTTTTGACAAACAGGTTTCAGAGTACAGTTTATAGTGATTTGTGCATCGATCTGTATGGAAAAACATATGTGTGGGTATATAATAAATCTTACCAGCTGTCCTCTCAACACTCTCTCTGTTAAAGGCACGAATGGGATCGGTACTTGGTGCCAGCTGACCACCCTGAAGGAAGCTGCATCCCTCCAGGATGGGTTCTCCCCAGTCTCCCCACCAGTGACACTTGGGCCACTGCTGTCAGATAGTTCAGTAATAACTTATTGTAACGTTGGAGGATTGTTTTGTTACAGTTACATGTGTAAATATGAGAGGGCCCGAAGAGGAAGTCTCATCCTCTCTTTCAGCAGTCAGGTACTGGAATGCATTTACTGGAATGTCTCGAAGAAAAGTTTAAGAACTGTTTCTGCTGTCTGACTGTGCAGGGAGATATCTGAGCAAGCCCAGAGCTGCCAGGCCTCTTGTGGTGTGGAATTACAGTCCTGCTGCAAGTTTTTGTTAAATCTCAGTCTTAATAAAAGAACGTTGCTGACAGTGATATTTGTGCCAGTATTAACATCTTATTTTTCGTGGCTTTTATCTTTATAAAAGATGATGAAATAAAGAAATATTTCAAAATAAACGTATATACCATTAGTAAACATGTTTTTCTTCTTAAATGAAGCGTGCCAAGTATCACTGTCAAGATAGTTCCTGTATTTTTGCCTGTAGAAACGAACTTATTACAAATTTAAACAAATTCTGAAGTACAAACAAGACGGGGTTTTACAAGGTTGATTAAAGCAGCTGTTGACATTTTACTTTTGTGGACTAAAACTGGTACCACAACATGGAAAAAATTCCCAGTCGTGGTGAAATAGGTCAGACAGCCATGTGAGTAGATACAAATTTGATGAATAAGCCTGCTGGGAAAAAAAATAAAATTTAAGTCTGTCCTACTGTAATTGTTTTGCCTATATAGCTATTTTTGTATAATGACACATCATGTCTGTAATGTTTGGTTACAAAACACAGCTTGATTTTGTAAGTTGGGTTTTTGTGCAGAATAAATAGAGAAAAATGGATTATTTTTTTTAAATTTTTTTAATGTTTGAAGCATTTTTACTCCTTGGGAGAGATTTGGTTGAATACTTGGCATCAAATACAACTCCAGCATGGAGAGAATTGCTGGGGAAAGGCTTGTGTTAAGGACCTTCTCCCTGTACAAGGTGACAGAGGCATCTGATGTCAAAGCCTTCCATGTTCTGGACAGTTTGCTTGTAACAGTGATGGGCCACATGGATTTGGGGCTTTGCTGGTTGTCATGGCACTGTTCCAGAGCTGCAGACCTTAGTCTTGCTTAGCCCCAGTGAGTGGGATTCGAGTTAATCTCTGCAGTGCTGTGCCTCCTGGCGTCACAACAGCGCGTCATTCTGGGAGGAGGCGACACCGTTGCCTGAATTCAACAGTTGAGCCTTATGTGCAGTGTTAATAGTTTGTCGACTGAAGCTTTGTGTTGGTTTATGTTAGTAAGAGCACACAAACGAGCAGGTTTTTAGTAGAATTAATGTGAGTGAAGAAGCTTGCAGGTCTTGCTCACCTGCAGCACCCTGAAATACAGATTGCCATGAAGTCCTGTGGAGGCGGCGTTTTGATTTGCTCCTCCATACATTGTCCTGTCACTCCAGACCCAAGGCTGAGTCAGATCCTGGGGAGTCTTCCCTGATGAAAACACAGGAGTTCAAATATAAAAATAAAAACAATACAAACACAACACTTCCAGTTCAGGAAGCTTAGTGACCAGAGGATGCTCTGCTTAAACAGTTAGGCTCCTTATCCTGTTAGTGCGACTGACGGGACAGGCCAGCAGCTTAAGCTGTGATTATCTTAAAACTATCCAAGTCAGCTGCTTGTCCGACACTGCAGGAATTTAAAGAGCTGAGCAGTAGATAAGCAGGCAGTGAAGCAACCCCTGTTCTCCCTGCCCTGTGAGGAGAGCTTCATGAGTTCATCCAACGGTAAGGGTAACTTCATATTAATAAACACAGAGCTTGAAAATGCCAGAGAGTGACCTTTAGGTATATTTCCGTCCCTCAGACTTTCTGTGGTTTGTTTTGTGTATTTGTTCTTGTCTAGCAGTGTCTGCATTAAAATGTTTTACATCTTTAATGAGGAAGATGTTGAAGCAACAGATGGAGAGGAATGTTTAATATCTTGGCTCATAAAATACATGGAGACAGTATTAATTCTTAAAAAAACTTGTGTATTCAGGTTTAAGAGTTAAATTTATCTGAGTATAGTGTTTCCTGCTATTTCTAAGTTTTAAAAAAATTACTATAGCTCAGAAGTAAAGAGTGCTTGGCTATGAGTTTCCATGATTCCTTTACATCCTATTCCTCTTCTAGTCTTTGTGCAGTTGAGGTTTCTCATGTTGTTAAGACACATCCTCTTCCTGATGTGAACTGGTTTGTGCACCACCCAGTGTCTGCAGTCTGAAAGCAGGCAGGGTTGGTGTGGAGCACAAGCTCAGAGCCCTTCTAGGAATTGCATTCTGGTAGAGTTGGTGTTTACAACACACCTGCTTTTATTCTTGCCTAGTAGTGTTTTTGTTGTCATCACACGCACCCCAAAGTAATTCTTGTTTTCTAAATGGTGGTTTGGGAAGTTAAACACTTGTGGGAGCCTCTCTTAGAGAACAATATTTATGCAGTGAAAGACAGTGGGTACCATCATCTCTTTGTATTTTCTGTATCCCCATCCTTTAAGGTGGCAGTTGAACCCAGGGGAAGCCATTCTGGGTGGCAGATGCTGAGACACTCCTTTGCACCTCGTACATGTGGACTTTGGGAAGAGCAGATTTCCAGCATAAGCTGCAGGGAGGGTCTGTCCCCCTTGCACACAGGGGCTGTGTGAGAAGCTGCAGAAAGCTTGCAGATGTTTTCACATGTCTTTTTCCGTGCTGACATGGATTGTCCCTTAGGCTGAGCCCTCTCAGGCTGGGAGCAGATGGCCTGGCTCTCTGAGGGCTCCCCACATGTTGCCTGTGTCATGTGTTAGTGGCAGGACATGTGCAGGAACACAAAGCTTGTTAGGAGCTCTGCTTGGCCAGAGGTATTAAAGGCTCCTGGCGTAAGCAGGCAAGAGACAACCCTGTTGTCATTCTGATAACAACCAGCTGAGTTGAACCAAGTGACTGTGTGTGTCAGTCATGTGTGTTGCTCCCTGTTTGTGGTCTGGAAGTGATTTGTTAGTCCTCTGCTAACATAAGAAACTGCTTTGAATACCATTTCCTGCTGTAGACTCTTATTTTTGCATTAAACAATCAGATTTTTCATCCTGGTGTACATTGATCTGCATATGTCCTTTCTGTGGGGTGTTTGTCCTCTTTGTCGTAGAAGCTGTTTCTTTTTAAAGGCAAAAATAATTGGGAAAATCACTTAGGGATGTCACACACGTATTTACAGTGTGCCCTGAGGATGATTGCTGAGGACTTTGGGATGAGAAGGCACAGGACTCGGTGGGAGACTGGCCCTTAGCAGTTGATAATCTATAAAAGAAATGATTTTGCACACTGTCATCACTGGGAAGCTGCAAGCCTGAAGCTTCATGCAGCAAGTTGTGGCTTTTTACTAAATTGGGACATTTATAGAGAGCTGATGGCAATGCTATTGCAGTATTATTTTCCATGCCACCATTCCCAATTCAGAATCTTTTCTCTCCCCTGCAGTGCTGATTTAAAACCATCACCACACTTAAAATTAATAGATGGTTCCTAAAAGCTAATCTGGCCCTAAAATGGCTTGTTTGACAACCCCCTCACTCCCAAGCTTGCCTGAAGCACCAGCCTCCTTGCCTGGCTGCTGCTAAGCTGCTCTGGTGCCAGAGGGGATGTCCTCACCTCAGCTGCCTCAGGGTGCTCCATGTGATGGCTTAGCAGCACGTGGCTGTGTGCATGAGCTCAGTCACCACAGGTTGTACTGGGAGAGGAGACCTTCAAGGTGTCCTCCTTGGCTGTGGTTTCTCCCTCTGTAACTGGAAAAAGTGTTCAGTGTGGCCCCAGCTTGGGAAAGGGAGCATGCAAAGGGCAGCAGAGGGAGACACAGGAGGGATGGGAAGCAACAGGGCATGCATCGAGGTGGTAGTGGAGGAGAAAAATGCTCAGGATCTCTGCCAAAGGCTTGGTCAGGACCTGCTGGCTCAAGCTGAGAATAGCAAAGGTTAGTTCAGACAAATCTTCCCAGTGTCAGTAATTAAGATTTTGCCAATCTGGGCATTGCACACAGTGGTTTTTACTTGGCTGGCAATTGAAACAGTTCAGTTTTCTCTCTTTCCACCCAACTTGTGAGGTGCTAGTCCTGCCTTTTACAGTTCTGTTTCCTCCCTTCCTCCAGCAGCAAGAAATCAGGCAGCAGCCATGAGCTACCTGGATGAAGTTCCCTTCCGGACAGCCATGAGCCTCGATGGGGACTCAGGAGGAGAAATCCCTTTAATCACCGCCCCAGACATCGAGCTCCCTGACTGCACTGACATCCTCATGAGCACCATGGTGAGTTCACACCCAGATCACTGCTGGGGCATGCTCAGAGGGATGTCAGTGGTGCTTTCCTTGTCTTAGGAGGGAAGGGACACATCCTAACTGATCTCCTCTTGACGGGTTTGCAGCAGTATTGGCAGGAGAGGATGATTTGTGGTGGGCAGGAGTGAGGAGGGGGTTGGTTTGGGGTTGCTTTTTAAAAATCCCATCCAAGCAGGAGGGCTGGGTCTTTTTGGGATAGAGAACAAACTTCAGGCTGGGGTTGTTTTCTACTTTGGAATTATCTCTGTCTCCTTTATTAATAGTATTTACTAAATATCAATACATGTAAGAAATATAAGCAGCCAATGCTACCTATGCTGGCAGCATAGTTTTTCCCTAGTTGGGGATGCACTGAGGCCCCCCACCAGGGCTGAGCAAGATTGTGCTGCTGGTCCAGGCTGATCCTAATGGAGGGCTGTGGGGGTGTTTTCCTCAGGGAGGCTGCTTTGGGTCCACAGCTGACCCAAGTGGTAGGAGCAGTAAAAACAGCATTCCTGGGCTGTGAATGTACTTGCCTGCCCGTCCAGAGGAGACCTTGTTTGGAGAGCTCTGGGACGGGCAAGGCTTGTTTGTTCCAGGAAAATCCTCAGATTTCAGTCACAAACAAGCTTATATTTTAAGCCAGACTATGTGGAAATGACAACTCTCTTTGGGGACCAGCTGAGCCCCTGGCGCCACTGGAGACTCCCATGACTGGCCCTGCTTCTGCATGAGTTGGCATCTCCCTCCTTGGTGGCTCCAGAGCCCCTATGCTTGAAGTGGCTCTGCCAAGTGCCTCTAACAAGGGCCACAAATGAGCTCTGCCACTGTGTCCAGGGATGTAGTGCCTCTCCACAGCTGCCTGAAATTGGGATGCCCGTATCTCCTGTTTGCAGCCTCCCACCCTCCACAGCAGCCAAAGTGACACAAAACCACCTCCGAGCATAAAACACTTTTCAAAAGAATTACAGGTACAACTCACAATTGTAATAACTTCATAGAGGGACTTCTTTTCAAGTACAAAATTGGGGATTCCCCATAGGGATGAGGCTGGCACAGCCCAATCCTACGGCCAGCCCTGATGCTCAGGGAAATAGGAGCTGATATGGGAAGGCTGCAGCCCTTAAGGTGCCTTGTGAAGCATGTAGTTTGCTCAGTGCCACGTGGTCTGGTTTCAGATGTCCTCACCAGCTGCCTCTCGCTTTTCCACAGCACGACTTCTCTCTGGAGAGGAAAGTGCTCTACTGGGTCGAGGTGGCCTCTCAGCAGCAAACCTGCCGGCATCGGGTCACCTCCGAAGTGGTCCCCACAGCTCCTCCATGCTGGCTGCTGCTGGTGGACCCCACTGACAGCTACGGGGGCCGGGCGCGGGACGGGGCGATGCGGCGCTCCATCAGCATGAGCGCTGCCGAGAGCCCCTGCGGGCTGGCCAGGGCCAGGGCGGCCCTGTCCGACACCGAGAGCGACACCTGGCACTCGGAGGAGGGCGACTACTCGGACGACGAGTACTCCTCGACGTCCTGGGAGGAGAATGACAGGGATGAAAAGCTCCTCTCCAGGAGGAGAAGCTCTGGGAGGAGTGTGGCTTCGCGTCCCGGCTTTTACCAGACCCGACCAAAGACATCGCCTGGCTTGCTGGAGCCCTCACCAGAGAGCAGTGTCCACAACCCTGCCAGCCCAGACCCCAGCAAGCAGCGAAGATCCATGGTGATATTTAACAACATGAAGAACGAGCTGGAAGCAGCCAGGAGGAAGCTGGCTGCTTTGGTGCATCCTTTGAACAGAGCTGCCACAGGGGGCAGGGGGATCCCGGTGCCACGGATGCTCCCACAGTGTCCCGGCACCAACCGCAGTGCCAAGTACGGGCCAGCCTCGGACGTGTCCCAGCTGGGGACCTTGGTGCCAACTCCTCCCCCCACGGCTGCACCAATCCCACCCATCAAGCTGCATAAACCCACGGTGCCGGTGAGCTGTTTCACTTGGTGGCTCTTTGCTTGGTGCTCAGAGAGGAGGGAGGTGGAGGGCATTGAATTAGTCTCATTTTCCAGACACTGAGCAGCAAAATGAATCCAAAATGGGCCTTCAGGATCACTGAACCCGTGAGGAATTGCTTGTGAGTTTTCATAAGAAGTGAAGGAAGGGTTTGGTTTTTTCTCTGAGGTTGAAAGAAGCTTTCTGTGTGCACATTTACTTGCTCTGTCCTGATCAAAACACCCCTGTTTCCCCCAACGAGCAGAGTCTTATTTGGTTATCAATTGAAACACTAAAATAGAGAGTATAATAAGCAGGTTTTTCCCCTCTTTTCTCTCTGTAACCCCCTTGTAACAGCTATAAGTGGGTTTTATAGGGAAATGCTCCCTTACAGCCATCATGTTTGTTCTAGGAAACTTTGGACTTCATAGTCCTACAAAAAGTACAAATCATTGGTGAAAGGGTGATGTGACAGGAGGAAGTAAATATCACTCTGTCACCTTAAATCTGAATTGCACCATATTTTTAAAAAAATCACATCTAGTCCACCTACTTGAGAGATTTAGGTGATGAATTACTGAAAACCTGTAATTAAAACCCTTGGACACATAAATGACCAGATTATGTATATGTAATTGCGTTAGACATGGGGTAATTAAGTAAAGATTAAATACCTGTATCATGTGTATCTGTACATCACCCACCCTGAGCATTCTTTGATCTGATCTGTATCTATAGGTGAGCCTGGATTTAATTAAATCCAGTCTCATTTGATGCCCATTGGATGTTCCATGTATGGGAATTTTCTGGGGAGAGCAAGGTAACCACTGGCATACTAAAGCATTGCTTCAGCCTGGGTCTTTTGACATCTTTCCATAACCTGGAGCAATAAGACCACCTTCTGTTTTTCCTTTGCAGTCCCTCAGCCCCTACACCCTCCTTCCCCCTGCTGCCACGCCTGGGAGACCCCTCAGCTCCCACAGATCCCAGCCGGATTCCTCAGCAGACCTGCTCTCAGCGCTGAGCCAAGAGGAGCGGGACCTCATCGAGCCTGTCATAGCCCTGGGCTACCCCACCCACAAAGCCATCCTCACCCTCCAGAAGACAGGAAGGCAAAGCTTAAGTCAGGTTGGTGGAACTGGCACCGCACCACGGGAAACTTTTGGTAAAGGAAAACTTGATTTTCATGGAGAAAGGGATGGCTGTCTTGCTTGGGATGGATTTCTGATGGCCTTGACTTTCCCACTTCAGTGTCAGACTGGAGTTGACAGGGTTTTCCATGAGGTCACACTTTTGCTGTAATAAAATAGCAGTGAGTTGCCCTCAGCTTTTCAGCACATATTCATGGCTGGTTTCATTATCTGTTCAATCTGTTGTGGGTGCATCGTGTCCTTCTGAGGTACAAATTCTGCCCCCATATATGGAAAGTTTTTGCACATCATTTTTTCCTGGCTGTTGGATTTGTATGATTATTGTCATGGCTCATCCTATCAGAGCGGGACTGTACAAATACCTTGAAGATTTGGCTGGGCTCTCTCCAAAGCTCATCTTCCCTGCCTTGGAGCAAGCAGGGAATCCATGCAAACATTGCAGTGGGGTCCCAGAGCTCTTTTCCTGAGGTACCCTCTGTAATAACCTGGAATTTATTGAAGATAATTAACATACAGCCTGTTCCTACCCCTGGTATGAGTCTATCCCCACCTGCTGTGCTGCATCCCGATTCCTGAAGTCTCTGCTTGTGCAGATATATCCCACAATAGTCCAGGTGGGATTGGAGCATCCCTGATATGAGGGATGCTGCTGGCTCTGACTCCCCTGGCAAGCTTGGGGCTGGACCTGCCCATCCCAGCAAGGATTTTAGGGCTAAATTATCCACATAGCTCTTGCAGAGAGAGAAGGGGCTTGATTGCAGCTCAGCAAGAGGGATGTCCATGAGGCTGCCGTGCCAGGGAGCAGGAGCAGACCCTGGCAGAGGCATGAGCAGGCATGACTCCAAGCAGGCTCTGCTGGCTGCCAGTTGCCTTGCCATTCCCCTGGGGGCTGCCTGTGCTGTGTGGGTCAGCTCTCACCCGCCTGGTCTGCACACAGAGCTGCTCTCTGGCTGAGTCATCCTGCAGCTTCCGGCTGCCTCCTGAGTCACCCCAGCTGGGCCAGCCTCCCCAGACCCCGCTGGGGTTTCAGGAGAGCTGAGGTGGGAACAGAAACTTTCTGTCTTCAATTCATAGAGGTTTCATCCAGATAGAGGGAGGTGGACAGAGCCCAGCCCACGTTCTCTACACAGAGCTGTGTGAGGGTGTCTTGTGGCTTCAAAATGAAGAAACAGTGCATCTTATTAAGGGTGGAAATGGGTACAGCCTGCTCCCTTCTGTATAAACACTGGGACTGTGATTTCCTTGGAGAGGAGATTCGTGCACCAGAATACAAGGTCTGCCTTACATCGTGTGCCTGCTTCACCAGCAGTTCCCATCATTCCCATTTAAGCCCCATGCAGCCAAGATAAAACGTAAAGCCTGACCCTTCGTGCATGTCTTACAAGTACAAAACTACCAAATTAGGCTAAACCTTCCTGCAAAATACGTTCCAACTGAAATTAAAAAGAAGAGCTGTGGGTGCTCTTCTTTGCCTGCTGTGTCACGCAGGGTTTCAGTGTGTGACGACGACAGCTTCAACTGTGAGGATTGATTGCAGTACCAGATGGTAGCCAAAAATTGCTCAACTTCTTTGCAATGTCAAGTCAAAGTGGGAGAGCCCACCCTAGTAGAGAAGGCAGTGGAAGAACCTCTCTGAAAGGCTCAAGCAGGATTAGGTACCCCAGTGTGCCAGACGTTCATCATGTAGAATGTCATGGCCAAAGAGCTCATCTAAAAATGGACCATTGCATTTTGATCAATGATCATTGATCAATTCAAAATGCATTGTTGATCCATGGAGCCCTCAATGTACATGTCAGTGAGACATGACAGAGGCTGCAGCTAGTCAGCACCCATCTCCCAAGCAGCTGTAGGGCCAGGGTGTTCATAGTGTTGAAAAACCTTTGTTTAGTCTTGAGGAGAAAATGATAAAAATCATTGCATTGACAACAGCACTGATTTCAAGCTGGGCTTGACCAGGCTGCCAGGACTGTCTGTTGTGCTGTGGGTAAGCAGCTACTCCTGCCACAACAGCAAGAAAATACAGCAATGATGTGAGGTTGTCATTAGTCAGGTAATGAGGGAAATAAAATCAGGTTAGGAATGCCAATGACCAGTGACTGTCTCCTTTCTGAGTTACTGAGCTGTTCCTTAAGGCTGACATTTCTAAAAATCCTTACTCTGCTCTTCAACCAAACTAGATCAACTCAACATTTGAAGGACTTTCTTGTCTTTTTCATATGTTTTATGGTCTTTTACTGAGACCTTTGCCTCGGCTGCAGTGGTGCTGGGGAGGGTGGAGGTCTGTGTGCTGGTGGATCTGGGGAGATATGAATCAGTTTCTCCTTGGATGAAGATGGCACAGCTCCGGAGAGACCCTTGGGATGTTTTTATTCCCCTTGCTATTGTATAGCTCATTTATTATTGTCTGTCCTGTATGTTTTTGGACAGTGAGTGATTCTCGCGGTATTTAAAAGACGCTGCTGGGAATTGTGCTGTCAGCACTCCAAGAACAACGAGGGAAGCCAAAAATAACTGTTTACTTTCAGTAATGACAGCACACGGGTCTCCCTTGGGGTGGGTTTTGTGCTTGGACCCTGGAGCAAGCCCAGGGGTGCCTGAACCCGAGTGCATCAAAGGGATGCAGGGTTGGCTGAGGGTGGACATCCCACTGGGACATGCTCTGCCTCACCCCACAGCCTGGAGGCCACCACTTTGTATTTCAGAGGTTCAGATGTTCGGTTTGCTCCTCATCCTCCCTCTGCCTTGTTCCCATTCCCATCCTGCAAGGGTGAGGGGTACTGAGATGTTGTTATCTCCTGCTGGGAATTCTGTGGACAGACAGACCACCCTGTCTGAGCATCAGATAGGAACCAGCAGGATGGTGGTGGTTCATGTCCTCCCTGTGGTGTGTCCCTAGTTGGTAGCAAGATGGGCTCCTGATTGCCCTTGTTCCTGTACCTGCAAGGCTGGATTAACCCAGTTGTTTTCCTCTGCAGTTCCTGAGCTACCTGGGTGCCTGTGACCGGCTGTTGAAGCAGGGCTATGAGGAAGGACAGGTGGAGGAGGCCATGGAAATGTTCCAGTACTCAGAGAAGAAGGTCAGAGTGGGACAGCAGAGCCCAACCCCTTGTACTGTGTCCTCCAGGCTCACTTCTCCAGCAGGCTGCCTTCTTCCCTCTACCTCCACTGCCCCTTGCACAGCCTCATGGCAGTCAAACCCACTGCCTTGCCTCCAGCAGGACCCCCATAAGGACCCTCTAGGGAAGGACGCCTGCTCCACTCTCTTCTCCATCCATCCTCTCACCCCACTGTACAGCACAATGCTCACTCAGCCCCTGTGTGGGGAATCCCATCCCGTGCTCAACAGCACCTGCACTCCCTTCCAGCTCCCCACCAGGGAGAAAAACTGGTGGCACGCTGGGCATTGGTCTCCATCATCAGTCTCCTCTTGGGTAGTGAAGAGCCTGAGGAGGTGGAACTACTTGAAATCTGGGCTGGCAGTGTTTGATGGGATGCCAATGGCCTGTAGGACTGTCGTGTCACTGCACATTAGGGCGGTGACAGCAGGAGGGTGCCCAGGTGTCAGGGAAGGGTTTATTTATTGAGGCCATGGCTCTGGGTGATGTCGTGGTGCTGGGGCCCAGCCTGAGCAAAGGGGGCAGCAGGACAAATTAATTCCAGCTTGTGCTCACTGCCTTTCCCTACTCTTTATAATGCAGACAAACACTGCATGGGATCGATACGAACTTTATAAGGAATAAGTGAAGCTGTAGACTGACTTTATTAAATATTTCTTATTTAAGAAGTGTAAATGCTACCAAGGGCAGGTGTGTCCTCGGGCTGCTATTGTGGTGCCCTTTGGCAGTGATGCAACCTGGCATACAAGCCAGGGCATCTGGCTGCAGCCCTGTCCCACAGCACTGCTTCTGCTGCAACCCAGCGATGGATCCATCCGTGATAACATCATTCCTCTCTCTTCCTTCTTCCTCCAGGCAGCTGAATTCTTGCGTCTGTTGGCTCAGTTTAATGATATGGGTTTCCAGCAAAATGAAATCAAAGAAGTTCTCTTGCTTTGTGGGAATCAGAGGGAGAGGGCTCTGGAAGAGCTTGTGATGAAAACCCACTGAGCAGCATCCTGGACCCATCACGGCTTCCCCTCTCCAGACTGGACCAGAAGGACTCGGGTGGTTCTGCTGCTCCATCCCCACCCCTGGAAGCCATCAGACACAGACCTTCACAGCTCTGCCTTGGTGTCTCTTATCATTTTATGGACATCCATCATAAGAGTGTTTATCATTCAGGCTTCATAGCAGGAATATTTATCTCCTCACCCACACGTCCCCACCCTGATCATCTCAGCTGTTCAGATTAGATGAAGTTAGATCCAAACCGCCTTCGGCTTAGATTTTTGCAAAACCCAAGCCATAGTGTTCTCCCTCCACCTGGGGTGATGGGTGTCCTGTTTTCAGCTACAATCAAATGTGGATTCTTAAGAGATTATATAAATCAACAGAAGAAATTGTTTTCCTAAAATCTGAAGGCTCCTGCAGGAACATATGTTGGTCCTGGCTTGGTAAGAGTCTCAGCTGACTTAGTTGTGGTTGAATATTGTAGTTGAAATGCAGTTTGATCACATTGGCTTCTCCTTTTAAACCAGAAATGTGAGCAGAATGCACAATTCCATGAGGGTAAGGAAAGAAAACAGGCTGCCCTTGCTCTGAAATATGTGAGGCTTATCCAGTGCAATGAAGAATGGTGGAGGTAAGGGTTTGTCCTCAGGGATAATCAGAACAGAGAGATGGAGAACTGCTCACTGCCCTCACGCTCTGCCCAAATCAGGAAAATTCAGGGAATGCTTCCCTAAACTGCTGAGACAGTGGCTCCAAATGAAGTTGAGCAGTCAGGACCAGGACCATCTGGATGCCCAGGGGAATTTCTGTGTGTAACTGAAGGGCAGAGAATGGGAGAGTCGGATCAGCATACGGGATGTGTGTCTTGGCTTGGCGGTGGAACAGTGGACAGTGTTTTCACATGAAGTATGTTATTTTCCTGTGAATTAGATACAGATGTAATTTCTTTGAGTAAAGATGCTTGGGGTTTTTTTTTCTGCAATGTGTTTGTGTCTTTTCCTGTCAGGTTGCCAACTGGCACAACCCAGCAGAGAAAATCCTTAGTTTCATTAGTACCATTTTTCCATTGTATCCTTCCAAACAATCTCCCAGCCCAATGTACTGCCATTGAGGTAAAACACCATGTCACCTCTCCCTGGATCTCCAGGTGAGTGCCAGACACCAGCAGGAAGGTAAGGCTCTCCATAGCTGCCTTCCATCTTGCCTGGATGCAACAAGGAAACTTGGCATCCAGGTTTTGGAGGATTTCATCCATCCATTCCCAAGGATGCTTTATTCCTGCCCTTCTTTAATAGCATTGAAACAGAAAATGTGGTGCCTTGTCTGGCCAAGGGAGATATGCCTGAGGAGCTCACAGGCTCTTCTTGGAGCTCCCAGCCCTGTTTTTCCTCCAGCTTTCCCTGGGTTATACAAGCTTTTATTTTTGATACGGCCCTTATAAGGCAAGTCCATTCTACAGGCAGCTTTTCCTTACGTTTCCGCTTGCCAAGATGATGTCACCTTAAAAAAGAAACTTGCAAAAGGTTAAACTGTGATTAGACCGATGGTGTCGCCTGGAACTGTGATCTTTGGCGGAACGAACCCCCGAGGATGGAAGGGAGGAGATGAAGGTGCTGAGCCAGTGCCAGCGGCGTGAAATGTTGAGGGCTGAATTCTGGTGGAGCGAAGCACATCGGCAGCGTTGTGCCCACAAAGGCTGAGCAGCCTCTCACCCTCCCTAGAGGAGCCTCCTGGATCCCGGCTCATCCTGTCTTGCAGAGGTAAGAGCTGTATCTTTTTTGCTCCTGTTGCACCTAAAATTATCTTGTGTTGCTTTCTGTATCAGGGTCTGGATTGCTGGGTGCAACAAATGACTCTTCTCTTGGGAGCACCCATGCCATGCTCAACAGCCTGCCAAGACCTGTGCTTTCCCCCAAGCACTGCACTTAAAATCTCTTGCATTTTGTCAACAAATATCTTTGCAGAACTGTCAAAAAACAGTGTGTGGAGGTTGGGAGGAGGTTGTATCACTTGGTGTCAGAGCTGGAGGGAAGGGGAGAGCCTGCCAAGTTCAGCAATCCAGGGTTGGGCACAGGAGCCCAACATAAATATTTTAGTAACAGAATTATTTTAACTGTATTTTGATGGAGGTTTAAGCTGTTTGCTCAACCTACAGTGGTTTTAAAGCAGCGTTTCCATGTGCTGCTCTCAGGAGAAGACAACGTGAAATGTTAATTGGCTTTGTCTGGAAGGAGCGAGGATTTGACTCGATGGGTTCCTGTAATGTTCCTTCTGGGGACACCAACACAATTCAGGTCACGCTGCCCACGGTGCAGAGCTGGGGAAGGTCCCTTGGTGTCCCCTGCCTCCCCGTGCCACCACCAGACCTGCACCTCCACTGGCTGTGGTGACAGCTGAATGGTGGCCTAGCCCAGTGGCAGGGGACAAGTGGGGACAAGGCCATGGGTGTGAGCTGGGGTTTTCTGGTTTGTTTTGGTTTGTGGTTGCATTGACTGGGTTTATTCTCAAATGAGGGAAGTGTTTTGAAAATGCTGAGAACTTGGCAAGGGTCAGGATGGAGTTATTTGAGGCATTCCCTTCCACTCCATCCCAGCCAGGACAGCACAGGCAGCCCAAAGCCTGACCCACGGATGGCAGACCAGCTGGTCATAGTCTGAGTTTGCTGCTGCCCTGGACCCCACAGTGCTGCAGTCACAGAGGGGAGCTCTGTAGTGTCCAGCCACCCCCCAGAGCGGGGGGGGGGGATCAGCAACCTTCCACTCCAGGCAGTGGAATCTCATGGGAACAGCTCCTCTGGCTTTGGAGCTCTGCAAGAGTGGTATTGCCATACAATGGTGCTGCTCCCTCCCCTCCTTCCCTTTTTGTACCCTCTGTATTCCAAGCTTTGCCGTGTCCTCAAAAGACCCTGACTTGGCTCAAACAAGCCTCTGATGAGAGCCAGCTCTTGCCACCCTGTCAGGTCTGTGCTGGGGCTTGGTGGGATGATGGATGGTTCCCAGGTCCCAGAAAACCATGGTGCATTAAGCACCTGATGCCCAGGAGCTGCTTTCCGTGACCCCCCCTCCTCCTCCCAGGACCCTGCTGTGGCCATGGAGATGTCCCAGGAGAGTGCAGGGCTGTGTGGGAACTGCGCTCCCACGTATGGCTCTGAAATGGAGCCACAGCTGAAAAAGCATTCAGGGGCAGGAGCGAGTCCTGACATGGATCCCTGTTAGGTATTATCCTTCAGAAGGGGGGTTAAAAAAACCCAAACCCAAGAGTAATGAAAACCTAGTGATAAGAAGCTTTTCTATAGCTTTCCTTTTAATTCTGGGATATAATGAATGATTGCCCATTAGGGCAGAGAGGAGGTGGGGTCCTGCACACCCTCAGAGCATAGTCAGAATAAATAAACCCCATCTTTGCACCTCTCTGGTGTCTGTCCTCTGCAGAAGCCATGAAGCCCTCCACACAGTTGGCTCATGAGCCCACATCTGGCAGGACTTTGTGCCAGTGCAGGGCAGACAGAGGCAGCAGCGACTGCCTGCGGTCCCCTCCCCTCTGGCAGGGTCCAGTGTCACCTCCAAGGTCCAATGTGAGGAATCCCTGGACCTGAGCACAGCTCCAAGGAGGAGGAAGGGAGCCCAGGGGAGCAGCGAGTGCAGAGCTGAGGCCATGTGCAAGGAGAGCATCCTGACATGGGGTGGGGGACCAGCTACGTCGCGATGTCATGGTCTCGCCTCGGCAGCCGCAGGAGGAAGGTCTGCAGGGAACCGCTGCGCGGGAAACCTGCCCGCTCCTTCTTCTGCTTCCAGGTCTCCTCTTCCACAGAGTACAGGAGTGTCACCATCTTGTTGACAGTGTAGATGGTGTCACCCCTGACAATGGCGGTGAACAGGGCTCCCTTGCTGTTCAGGAACTGCCCGGGCAGGGCTGTCCACTGCCGCGATGTCAGGTTGAAGCAGTCGATGACACAACGCAGGAAGTCGTCGTAGGGGCCGTTGCGCATGACGTAGAGGTTGTCACGGTGGGCCACCATGCAGTGCCCGTAGCTCTGGTGCCTCTTGAGCTCGGTGACGGGAAGCCACTCGTCCCTCTGGGTCTCATACTCATAGATGACAGTGGTGTCCAGTGGCTGCCACAAGCAAACGAAGATCTGCCCCATGGCTTGGGCACAGGGCGCCGCCGTGCTCGGCTGCGGCAGGTCGGAGACGAATGTCCAGGTGCTGGAGGCCACGTCGTACCTCTCCACCGACTTGAGTGAGATCTTCTCATACTCCCCCCCGATGGCATAGAGGAAGCCCTCGTGGCCCACCAGCCTGACATCATAGCGCAGCTGGTGAGGGCTGGGGAACTCACTCCAGGCATTGGCGTCAGCATCATAGCAGAAGCTGCTCTCCACCACCTGCTTGTTGGCCCCGTGGACACCACCCACGATGTAGATCTTGTTATCCATGGTTGCCATGCCGGCTAGGAATGTGCTGGCGCTCAGTGGCAGGCAGGAGAGGGTCCTCCACGTGTTGGTCTCCTCGTCCAGATAGCAGATGGTCCTGGAGAGGTCCTCCAAGAACTCGAAGGTGGGCGTGTGGGCTCCCACTGCCACAAAGGTGCTGGGTAGGAGGGCTTCCACATAGGCCAGCAGGTCATCGGAGAGGCAGTCCAGGTACTCCTCCAACTCAGTGTAGCTGTCCCTGATGTAGAGTGCAGCACAGTGGAAGAGATCCAGGAGGCCGAATATGGCAGCGGCTTGGTACAGCAGGATGCAGTTGTCAGAGTTGATGGAGTGGATCAAGTACTTGGCCAAGGGCTTCACCTGCAGGAAGGCAGCACACTCCACTGCCTGGAAGGTCTCCTCACTGCCGAGGATGGGCCTCTCGCCCGCCAGCACCCGCAGCATGGCGAGGAACCCGGCCGCGCTCAGCTCCCCCAGCCTGATCTCCTCCTGCGTGCTCTCCCTCATGCCCGAGCGGAAGAGGGCACGGAAGTACTCACTGCTCTCCACCAGCAGGGTCTTCTCCACCCAGAACGACTGCTCCTCCACTCGGATACGCACCCTCTCCGGGGCCCCTGCCGGGGAGCCTTCCTCCTCCGGGGTCATCCTCGCCCAGGGGTCAGCAGCTCCCTGGGGTGGGGGAGCAGCAGATGCCCCAGCACAGCCCCCTCCTGCCTCCTCCACCCTTTGATGCCTTTGCTGCACTGTCTGACGGCCTTGTAATATAAATACCTTGGGCTAAAGATAGCTGAGCTCGTGATCGGGGCCCTTCAAAGGCATCCACCGAGCTCAGCTGCCCACCCAAACTCAGGCAGGGCTCCGGCGCCACCAGCCAGCACCAGGCACAGTGGTGGAGGTGCCCTGATTATCCCATGGAGCATGCCCGGCCACTCCAGGGAAACCCAGTTTTGCTCTCCCCACTCTTGGGCATCCTCGCTGCAATGCCCTAAAGAGACAGTCCCCATCCTGGGGAGGGCAACACTTCTGCACAGCTGGGAAGAGCACATTACCACAATAGTCTTTTTTTTCCTTTAAAAAGTGGAGTTTACGGCCTCAGGAAGGTAAACAACACCAGCAAACCTCAGTGCCATCCAAGCTGTCTGTGGGAAAGGGGCTTGACTGCCCCCCAGTTGTGGCCATGGGCAGAGACACCTTTGTGACCCTCCCCAGGGAGGAGGCATCAGCAACCCAGGCAGCATCCATACCAGGCACAAGGAGCCATAAACCAGGCTGTGCTTCACGTGGGGATCTCATGGTGAGGAAAATGAAGGGCAGTGACCTCTTTTCAGCAAAAATCTCCCCTCTGATCTTATGGCTCCCCCCCTCCCTGAACGCTCAGCTGTGGGCAAAGATAAACCCCTGTGACTGACATAGAGGTTGACAGTGAAGAAAAGTGTTATTTGTGGCACAGCGCTCATTTGTGTGCTTTTCACAGCCTTTTCTGGCTAGAAATCCCATTTCACTTCTGCCTTGGGGTGCCAAGGAGGGGCAGCAAGAGGGCTTACCTGAGGGGCTGCTTCCCAGGTCTCCCCATCACCACCTGCAGCTGGTGTCCAGTTTGGATGAATAATATAACCTGAGCAGCACCCCCTGTTGAAGGTCTATTTTCTCCTCTGTCCTTAGCCCCTCATCCCAGCACCTGGGAACTCTCGAGGCAATGCATGATGGCAAAGCCACTGCCCCAGGGCCATGGCACCAGCAGGTTCCCCAAAAATTTCAGTTTAATGGAGAAGGGAAGAGCTTTGCGCTTGTGCTGCTGTCATTGATCCTCATGGATACACAGCTCAAAATACCACATTTACCTCCAATTGTTTTTAAGACTCTTTGACCTGTGTTCAAAGGGGGTCTGGGAGCTGGGGGTCCCCAGAGGGTCTCTGCTTCCGCAAGGGAGTGATCCCTGTGATCCCCATCCTCCCCATCTGTGGGTCTTGCAGGGACTTCTACACTCCCAGACTATTTTGGGAGGGTTTAAAAATATCCTGCCTGCATTAATGGGCAATATTCCCAACGGCGGAGCAGCCCCGCATGGACAGGGAGCCGCCTCCACCCCCAGCCTCGGCTGTGACCCCCTGCCACCAGAAACCCCTCGGGGCCGGCCCAGGGGCTGCACCCTGCAGGCCCGGGCACTGAGCCCCATCCCAAATGGCTCTGATCGCCATGACAACGCTGATTTCAGCCTCTGCCACCTACTCAGGCTCAGAGACACTGGGTGCTGGCTGATGGATTGGTGCGGGCACTGGTGAGTACTGCCCGGGCTCCCTTTTCCCCTTGGGATCGAGTCTTTCCCCTGGAAAGCCTCAGCTGGCAGCAGAAGGTTTGACTGCATCCGAAGGGGCCGGGCAGGTGGCGGGCAGGGTGTTTGGACAGGCGGCATCGCTCCGGGGTGCTGCTCCTGCCTGCCCGAGGTGCGATGAGCGCGCCGGGCTCAGCCAGGGCAGCGGGACCGGGCTCGGCATTGCCGGGGGGACACACCGAGGAGCGGGGGGCTCGGGAGGGTGCCGGGGCACATCAGGGTGCCAGGACACGGCGAGGTGCCCGCCGAGCAGAGGCACGGCAGGTTCCATGCCCGGGGGCTCGGGGGGCCGGAGCGNCCCCGCGTCCCCTCCGGACGCGGCTTTCAAGGTGGGCGGCTGCGTTTCTCTTCTCTTTCTGGGGTGTGAAGGGTGGGCAGAGGGCTGGGGTGGTCCCTGTCTTTCGGTGGGGAGCTGGCCGCCCTGGCCGCCAGCGTGGGATGGGGATGCCGGCCACCCTGGATGTGGATGAGGAAGAGGGGATTTCCCTCCCTGCTGAGCCCCCTTCCCCCCAGGCTGGGGCACCCCACGAGCCAGGCTGTGAGAAGGTCCCCACCCGGCACGGCAGCAGGTGCCCCATGTCACCCCCCTCTCTCCCGCAGGACCGAGGATGTCCTCAATGTTCAGCAAACCCCGAGCCAGCAGCGAGCGGCCGCCCCAGAGCCCCCTCCCCGAGTGCAACGTGGCCATCCTGGGGTGCCGAGGGGCCGGCAAGTCAGGTGAGAAGGGCACCCTGCCACCACAGGGACAGCTGGACATCGGGGGGCTGCAGGGGTGGCAGCACCATGGGGGGACACCTTCCTCACCTGTCTCTTTCACCTCCTGCAGCTCTGACCGTGAAGTTTCTAACCAAGAGGTTCATCAGCGAATATGATCCCAACTTGGGTAAGACTCTTTCTCGTCCCAGTGGAGCATCCTTCCCATCTCCTGTGCTTCCCATGAATAATGGCATTTAAGGGGGTAAAAAACCCCAACCCACCCAAAATTATATGAAAAACAACAAGAAGGGCTGGATTTGACCCAAACCCGCTTGTAAAAAGAGAGGTGAAAGCAGTGCTCTCTCCACGGGGGAACACTGGCCCCTCGCATCGCCCCAAGGAAACTGAAAGCTGAATTCCTGGAGCTCCCTGGGGAGCTCCTTGTGCCTCCTGCTCATTCTGGGGGTGTTAGGCAGGGAAAGGGCTGGGGGAATGAGGAGGGGACCCTGGGGGCTGAGTTTTGCAGCGAGCAGTTATGGGCACTTTTTTCCACTCATTTGAGTAATTAATAACTATTTTTCTAGGCCTGACTCCAGGGCACAGGGAAGACCATAAGTGATTTATCTGGGGACATTAGGGAGATATGGACCTTGTCCAGGAACCGACTCCAGCCCCTAATAATTCAGTGACTCTTAGGAAAGAAGGATAAATCCTTTCCTCCTTGGATATTTTTGGAAATGTAGTTTCATCTTCCCACGTCAAAACCTTTCCGAAACACATCCATTAGGAGCTGGCCTGGAGAAAGCATCCTTCTCCCCGGGGAATTGGCTGAATGGTTCTCCCTGTCTGCCTTCCTTCCAAAAGAAAGGGCTGCTCCTCTTGCCTGATTTATTGGGAAACAACCCCATGTCAAGCCACCAGCTCGCTTTATCTCTCCAGGCCGTGGCTTTTAGATAAAGGTGCAGTGATGGTTGTGCCAGGCTCCTTCCCCTCCCTCCTTCTCCTGCCGGAGCCCACGCTGGTGGCACGCAGCAGGAAATAAGCACTCCTAGCTGTGCTTGCCCAGCAGCATCACCACCAGTCCCCCAAAATAATGTTTCAGGAAGGAGCAAGGTGGGAGGAGTTGGTGGAGGATGCTCCTCATCAGGGCTCAGATTTTTCCACAGCATCCCGAGCATCCAGGGTTTTGCTTGGCTTTGGAGAAGATGGGACATCCAAGGCCATCCTCACAACCACCCTTCTCCTTGCAGAGGACACCTACACCTCGGAGGAGCTGGTGGACCAGCAGCCTGTGCTGCTGAAGGTGATGGACACTGCTGACCAGGTGAGGCACTGGGGCACTGCTGGCTCCAAACGCCCACCATGATCCATCTGGACCATGGCTGGACCACAGCTCAGCCGGTCCTCTCACCCCCAGGACGGCCCTGGGAACTGCGAGCGCTACCTGTGCTGGGCCAGTGCCTTCCTCGTGGTCTACAGCATCGATGACAGGAGGAGTTTTGAGGGCTGCCAGCGCTACCTCGAGGTGCTCGCCCTGCACGCTCAGGGCTGCCAGCGCCGCTGCCCCGTGCTCCTGCTGGGGAACAAGCTGGACATGGAGCAGTACAGGTATCAGGCATGCACTAAGGCTGGCTCTTCCCAGTGGGAGACAGCTCACAGAGCCTCTCGTCCCTCCAGCTGGGATGCAAAACCCAAACGCGATTTTTGCTTTAAGGGTATTTCCACCCCCCCATTAGTATTTGCCACATCCTCCCACATCTCCGAGGTTCCTGCTCTCCTGCCCAGGGCATGATGTGTTTATTTTGAGCCCGTTGGTATTTTCCAGTGGGATGTTTTTTGGCTGTGTGGTGAGGCAGCGTCAGCATCTCTGGCAGGGCTTGAGACAGAGGAGCCCCCCTGGACATGCCCTTTCTTTCTTGGGAGCCCTCTAGTCCCGGCCCTGCTGCCAGGACTGGATGTGTCTGATGTTTCTCTGGCCTTTTGTGCTGCTCTGTGGTCCCAGAGGTCCCTGGGTCACATGCACTGCTGAGCCCCCCAAGCTCCCAGCACAGAGGTGTCTCCCCACAGAGGGGTCTCCTCCCCACTTCCCAGTGCACTGCCATCACAACCCCCCAGCTCCCTGGCACACATCCCTAGCACAGGAAGATGTGTGATTCCCCAGGGACCCACACAGCCCATTACTCTGGGATCTCAAGAAAGGCAAAACTTGCATTCATGTACCCTGCTTGTCCCAGGGGATAACAAGTGGCTGCCACCCTGGTGCTCCCAGGGAAGCAGATGTGGGATGCAGGGTCTGTTGCCTGCACCCTTTTCGGGTGGCTGCAGTGCCCCGAGGGATCCTGCACCCGTCCCCTCTGCTCTCGCCAGGCAGGTGCCCTCAGCCGAAGGGATGTCCCTCGCCAGCAGGTTCGGGTGCCTCTTCCACGAGGTGTCGGCATGCCAGGACTTCCCGGGGGTGCAGCACGTGTTCCACGAGGCCGTGCGGGAGGTGCGGCGCCAGGCCGAGTGGAGCCTGCCCGTCCGGCCCCTCTTCATCACCGAGGAGCGCCCCTGCCCACCGGTGGCCACACCCCTGGCCATGCCCACCCACCACGGCCTGGCCACCTGCACCTTCAACACCCTCTCCACCGTCAGCTACAAGGAGATCCCCTCGGTGGCCCAGGCCAAGCTGGTCACCGTCAAGTCCTCGCGGGCTCAGAGCAAGAGGAAGGCTCCCACGCTCACCTTGCTGAAAGGCTTCAAGATATTTTAGGATGCATTCCTGTGGGCTGTGGAGAGGGAGGTGAGAGCCCCTCACCCATCCCCCTGGCTCTGCAAGGGCTGAGACCTTCTGTGATGGACTCCTGGGCACCGCAGCAGCGGCTGGCAGATGCTGGCCTTGGTCTTCCTGCTGGTGCAAAGCCAGAGGTGCCAATCTGGCAAGCAGGAGGGTGCCAAGAGCCCACCATGTGCTGTGGCATCGCTCTGCCTGCCCCTGCCCAGCACTGCCACAGTGTTTGCACCCTGACCTGACAATGGCACCGATGCCAGCTCGGTTCTCCACGAGAATCCAGCAGCTTCTGGAGGAGCCGGAGCCGTGGGCACCACTGGGAGGGCAAGGGCTGTTCCCAGAGCACCCAGCCAGCTTGGGCACCCAGCACACAGCAACAGGAGCCCAGGAAGGGGCAATTAATCATTAATCCAGCACGGAGGCATCCATCTCGTTCGTCCCGCGGGTCCCCGACTGAGCAATAAGTAGGAGTAATTTTTATTTTATTTTAAATCCAAATAAAAAAAGGTGCAGATACTGTTTCAGCTGACTAAAGGCCTCAGGTGGCCCAAAACTGATTCGCACACATTGAAATTAGTAACACCAAAATTGCTGCTTTTTTAATCAAGTTTTTACATTGTAGTGTCCCTTTCAAAAGGCTTTGCAAGGAGATGCTTCACTGACGAGGACAAGGTCTGAAGAGCCTTTGCTTAAAAGACTGATGTATTTCTACAAATGTCCTAAATTATTTCATGGGTTCTACATATGCCCAGTGAAGGGAATCCTGGAGCACCCCAGGCTCTGCCTGTGCCCAAGCCAGGGCTAAGGGCTGGGCACTCAGTTTCAGGTGCTCTGTCAGGTTAAATGTTCTGTGTCTCCCTGAAGCTGCAATTACTCTGCAGAATAAGATATCCATGTGTATATTTGTACATATATCCATATATATATATATATATATATATATATATGTATATGACCTTACTGACAGAGAGAGATTCAATATGGGATTTTGATCAACCACTTTGGAAAATATTTTAATAAAGGTGATTTCTGAAAAGAATAAAAGTGCCTCAGCTTCAGTGTGGCTGTTTTCCTCACAGGAAGTGAGGGTGCATTCCCTGGCTGACTGCAGGACAAGCCTCCCACCTCCTGCCCTGGCTCAGCTCCCAGCTGTTTGCAGCACCTGAGGAAGAGGGCAAAGCTGGTGCTGGAGGGAAGGCTGGAGGCAGCCAAGAATGGTGGGGGAACATCAGGCAGGTAAGAGCTGAGTGGGGAGACAGGTTGCATTGAGCCCATGGCCTCTCCTGTGGGTACAACTCTGCTGCTTTTCTGGTTTTGTCTTCTTTCCCCAGCCTGAACTGCATTTTTAAAGTTCCATCCCTACAAAATGAGACATTCCCATACCTTCCTTAAGGCCTACATGGTCTGACTTGAGCTGCTTCTATATGGCCTCCTCAGACCTATCTGTGTACAGGGATGTGGTGGTCCCATCCTTCCACTGGACCACCACTTCCCCTGCTCTCTGGTCCTGGGGCACCGGCTCCTGTTTTTGTGGCTTGGCTGGGCTGTATCCCTGCACAGGTATCAGGGCTTCCTTGGTGTCCAGCTCAGCCTGCAGCGGGGTTTGCACTGCTTCTCTGCTCATGATCTTCCTTTTCCTGCAGGGAAGGCACACCAAGGACATGCAGAGTGAAGCAGCAAGCCCAGCCCACATCTGGGGGCAAGCACCCACCCTGGGTGATGGTCACAGCCACCAATCTGCACCATGTCCCTGAGCACACCAGCTGCTCAGGGGCAAACCCCACCAGCTGCACTGTGTCAGGTAAGTGGTCTGAAGTGTTTGAGCACACACAGCTGTGGGATTCCCACTTGGAGAGCACAGAGCTCCCAACGCCAGGAGCAGCACCCAGCCAGCACTAGAGGGAGAGCTTGGCAGGCTCAGAGCATTAGCTCCTCTCTCCTCTGAAGATGACAGCTCTGACCCAGAGGTAAGTTTTCATGCTGTAGCAAACAGTGAGTTGCTCCTCCACTCTGGGATTGTTGTGCAGCAAGAGGGGAACAGTATGGGAATGCTGGTGGGGAAAGCTTGGGAGTCCTTGTCCAGAGCCCCTGGACTGGGGGAGGGCACCTCACACCACACAGTTATCACTACTTCCCTCCCAGCAGCCCTGTTGGACCTGGCAGAGCTGTGCAGACCCTTTACTGGTGAGGATCCAGGGCCTGGAGAAGGGAAGTGGCTTGTTCCAAGTGATACACAAGGAGCGCAGGGATCAGGCAAGGTTTTATAACAAAATATCATTTAAAGGGTGTTTGTCTTTGCTTTTCTCCCCATCAATCGGGGTTTGTCCTGCCCTGCCACNGTCTCAGCATACCACCACACACCAAAAGATCCCCAAATTTCCTGTCTCACCTGTTCCGCACAACGTTAATGGTCAGCAGAGTAAGACCCAAAATCAAGGTTGCGAGGGAAAGCGCAAGGACGGAGTAATTCCATGTTGAGGCTGGGGAAAGCAGAGAGGCACCATTAGCAGGCACAGCACAGTGAGACCCACAGAGCCAAGCCACGCATTTCATGAGCACACCCAGAATGCTCCATCTTTGACTCTGTCCTTGATTTCTGTGGCTTTGAAGTTGATCCTTGTGGCACTGACCTCCTCATATCAACCTGCTCCCTCCACCCTGCCAAAATCACTGGTCATCCCAGACCTTTGCTCTGTTGGCAGGCTCTGCCTGGAAAGAGGCTGAACCCCTCTCTGGGAGGAGACACTACCTTGGCAAAGCCTCCTGCCTGTCTTCACTCATGGCCTGCTTCTTCCACAGGTGAAACTGAGGCTTTGTGTGTCTGGGGTAAATCACCCCCTTGGGTAACTCCCTCAGGCACCTCTGTTAGGCAGGAGGGTTACCAGCCAAGGGCTGTGTCTCAGCCCAGGAACACCAATGGGACTTACGGTCTTCTCTGCGGAAGAACCAGAGCAGCTCCTCCAGCTGTTCCTGGTCCATGCCCAGTGGAAGGGTGGCATTGCCTGCTGTGTGCTCATACACCTGTGGGCTGGTCAGGGCAAGCGGGAAGTCCCTGGTGTGCCCTCCCTTGGCTGTGGAGGAAAGAGCAGAAAGATGCAATGGTCACTCACTGCAGTCCTTCAGACTGGAGATGGCTTTCCCCTTCGCTCCCAGGGTTGCCCAGCATGTCTCTCCAAGCAGGCAGAATGCAGCCCTGAGGGCACAGCCTGACATCATGCACTGAGAAGTGGAGAGCATTTTTGCCTGCAGACCCCATTATGGTGGGGTACCAGGGCTGGAAAGACCCCAGGATGCTGACAGGGCCTTTCCACATTTCCCAGCACCGTGTGTGTCTGTTCCATCAGTCCCTGGGTGAGCAGCACTTACCATCTTTCTCCTCGCACACGCTCCTCTCCGCAGCATCCTGCCACTGGGCCTTGGGGCCTGTCACATCACTGAGAGCCACTCCTTTCCTATTTGCCACCAGATAGTTCTGGCTGGTGCCCAGAGGGGAGAGCAGTGAGTTGGAGCAGTCCCAGCTCGTGTAGCCCGTGCTGGCACAGAGACTTGTCTGCACTGTGTCAGCCCCCGACACGGAGAGGCAGCTCTGAGTGCCATGATTCACCAAAGAGTCGCCTTGCCAAGACCAGTCCTGGAAATCTGACTCTGGATTACAGTTCTCCAGCAATAAATCCCTGTGTGTTGGGCTGGCTTGTAAACACAGCTTGAATCTAGCATTTTTTATCAGAAATGCTTCAGTGTCTGCAAAGAAACCAATACATACATATATATGAGTGTGGCCAACCCCAAAGCACAAGACACACAAAGTGCAAACAGGAATGACATCCAGTTCTGGTACTGGAGGGCAACTTTTCCCATGGCCAAGCCAGGCTGCTGCTGGTGTATACTGAGGAAAATGGGCCCACAGAGAGGAGGAACTTTCCAGAAAGTTCTCTTTGCACATGTGACCTGCTTTACCCACACCATTGTCCTCTAAGCCAAGACTGTACCTTGCAGCAGGAGAAATGGGATTATCCAGAATAACATCATATTTGTATATGCAGCTGGGATGGATCACACCTTCACCAGTGTTTCTTCAGTGTGCAGATACCTGGAAAAGAGAGAGAGAAACTAAGGAGTTGAGAGATAACCTGATTCCCATTTCTGCTCCAGTTCTGTAGTCAGAGAGGGAACCTCATGTTCCCCTGCAGCTGTGGCATGTTTTCTTCTGTGAATGTGAGTCTGAGCTGGCAGGACAGGGTGCAGAACTCCAGGAGCCACTGAGGTGACAGAGAGTGGGTCTGGCACAGGGTCTGCTGCCTGGGGTTGGATCTCTTGCCAAGGTGATCCCATGCAGCTGTGAGCTCAGCTACTGTGAGCCAGCCCCTTCCCAACTAACTAAGCTTCCCTCCCTGCTCCCCTGACACAGTCCTCAGAGAATACATACTTTGGACAGTGCCTACCTGCTGACAATCCATGGATGGCAGAATAAGGGTGTGGAGATGAGGAAGTGCAGGGCTGAGCTCCAAGAGGAGGCCAGGCCAGCTTGCCATCAAGGCTGGGGTGTCTCCCATCCCGCAGGGAAGCAGAAAGCTTCTCCTTGACCTTTAGTCCCTCATTTGCCAATGGCATCCATCCAGTTTTTATGGCTGCTTGTCCAAATTAGTTCTTAAGCCTCCTTTGGAGGGACCTGCCCTGAGCAGGGGTTCCTGTCTGTCCACTGTGAGTTGGTGAGGTGTTTAGGTGGCTCTCCCCAGCCCACAGCTCACTGGCCTCACCTGAACCACTGCCCACTGGCAGGTCAACGACACCACAACACATGTGCGTCCCTCAGACATTCTGGCCCCACAGGCCATTAATTATTATATGAATATTTTTACAACAGTCAACTTTCACCTGGCTTTGTTGTGTGGCCTGGAGCTGTCTGAAACTGTTCCCTGAAAATTGCTCATGAGCATGTTCAACTGTGCCAGGCGTGTCAACAACAGCATTGCTGACTCCTCTGGGAAGCATTTGTCCCTTCGGTTATAGACCTAATGATTGCTACTATTTTGCCCCCTTTCTCAATGTCTTCACAATTCAAAGTTCACATTTTATAGCCAACCAGGCATGCAGACTTGCTGCCTGCTGCCAGAAAACCACCTGCTAGCAATTCTTTGAGGAGGGGACTCTCAAGTATGTTCATGGTCCACTTTGTATTTCAGAAAATATGGGTAAAGCTGCTCCCTGCAGTTAGATGTGCCAATTACCTTCCTGTCCAGGTAACCTTTAGCTCGTTCACATGGATCACCCCTCACAAAGCAGGAAATAAAGTCTTGGTGCCAATGAAAATAAGTGCAAGTCAGCTACACCCTAATAAGAAGTGGCATTTGAATGTGCTAAATCTTGCTGTGCAAGGCTCCTGACTAATCATTTGCTCGAACGGAAATATTTGACAAGCATGTTGCTGATTTTCTCCTAAGGTGTTTCATAACTTGTGGGCCACCTCCTGGTGTCCATGCACAGCAGGGATGCTGGAAAGCTGCTAGAAGGACTTCACTACCTCATAAAGTAGTGACCAACTGGTAAATCTCCCCAGACATGGGAGGCCAGAACCTCCCAGGTACAGCACAGCAGCAGATGGATGTTTATTGTGAGTTAACAGGAAATTTAGGTAAAATACTTTAAAGGAAACTCCCATTATTTTACAGGTCTTTTACCTCTACATTACACTAACCAAACTAGTTTCATTCATCAAAGCTACATAGCAGCATTCTCAGGCCAGTGCATCTGTCCCAGAGGAGAGATCCAGAACTCTGCCTGCATCACCAGTTTTCCCAGTAAGGAAACAGTGAGGCCCAGAATTCTGATGAGTTTGGATCTTTCAGCCTGAAAGAGAGATTTTTTTAAAGCCATCTCCTCCAGCCTCCTCCACACAGCTGCTCTGTCCTGCTGCCCACATCCCACCAGGCAAGCTGGGAGAGCGTGGGGGATGTTCTTCTCATAATGGAAGCCCTTGAAGATCTGAGAGCCAGCACATGCAGAAGGCAGGGCTGAGGGATTGGTGCTATAAAGTTTGGCACAACCCAGCAAGGGGCCTGTGCCATGTGGGAACATGGGAACATGCACGTCCTCACGGCACGTGGGCTGTCTGCAGCCAGGGCACAGCACATGGTGCTGTGAAACCACCCTGAGCTTTTGATGGTGGTTTTTGCCAGGTCTAACATTCACAGTTGCTCACCAAGACACACGTTGCCCTCACTCTGCAAATGAGAAGTTTTTAGATATGTACTATATTGATATAAGTAAAGATGGGGGAAAATATTCTGGAAAGACCATCAAGTCCAGCTTCTTTTAAGATGATAATGTCCCTCTGGACTCCCTGCTCAATACTCACTACACAATGTGGGACAATGCATTTAGAACATCCTAGTCTTTCTAAAAACAGTCTCCTCTTGTCATCCAGACTCTGTCTCTGGTGGTAATCTCATCTCAACTGATTGTGTTAAAATGTGTCAGTGCAAAAGTGGGATGCCCTGTTTTTGGGTTATTACAGGATATACAATAGCACATCATGGAAATGCATGAGTTGGTTTATAAAAGTACATTAAGGACTGAGTTCCATTACAGAACACAAGAAAAAATGTTCCATATTTAAAATATCAAAGCAAGAAGGCAATCTGTGCTCTCTATTAACCTTAGTAAAGTCAAAAGTTAAAGAGCAAATCTGAGTTATACTATACATTTTCTTCTGACTGCTTTCCAGGCTTTTATATGCAGGAGTTATTCTATCCTGCTTCTTACTTGCTATTCAGACAGCATCTCCTTAAACAGCCTTCCCTTGAAATTTCCAAGGATTTGAGCTTTCTAGCTGGAATAAATAAATAAGCCTTTCTTTACAGATAGCTATAAATTAACCCAGCAGCTGGTGCAGCAGGAATGCCCGTTAATCTCCGCTAACTCACCACAAACACGCAGTTCCCAGCAGGGAGGAAGCTACATTTCTTCTTTCAGCCCTGCCATCCGAAGAGGACCCCTCGGAGCACCCGTCAGTGGTAATGTCACTGTGGCAATGCAGTGACAAGGCTCCCTCTCCTCCAGCTCTGGATATGCTACCAGCTGTGATTCATTCTGCTCCTGAGTCATGTGTGAAGGCCAGTCCACCAGGTGAGGTACACTCCGGCCCTGAAAAAAACACACCTCTTTAATGGGACCATTTACAGCACGGAGGTGAATGACCTTTTCCCAAAGAATGAACTGTAGGAACTTCCAGTCTATTTGCTCAAGCTATTGGCATAATCAGTATTAAAAGAGCACGCTGAGTGGAATGACACTCAGTAATAAGTTACCCTGGAGTTAAAGATAATGTTCACTCCGCCTGGCTCGGTCCTCGTTGCATACAGGAAGCATGTCCTGATAAAGCAGATATTATCCTGGGGGGGGGGGGTTTGGTTTGGTTGCTTTTTTTTTTTTTGGGGTTTTTTTTTGTTTTTTTTTTTAGTGAGTGGTTATTCTAAAGCTCTCAGAGTAACCAACTTTGCAGGCAAAGCACAAAGCACCCATGAGAGATTTTGCCATCCCTGTTTCACAGGCACTGGCAACACCTGGCTAAGTCAACAGTCTGCTAAGAGGCTCTGCAGGCTGATGTGCTGCTTTTTGCACCAGCCCCATTGGGAAAGGAGGATTCCTCCTCCCTGAACTGGCTGATTCATGGATGGAGCTGCACACTGCAAAGCAAGAGAGATGCCCCTCAATGATGGGCTTGGGGCACGCAGTTTAACTGGAGATGGGCATGGTGTCCTTGTATTTGTTCTGTTCTCAGTTGTTTGCCTTGAAATAAAGTGTTCAAGGCCAGGTTGGACAGGGCTTGGAGCAACCTTATCGGGTGGAAGGTGTCTTGCCTTTGGCAAGGGTGTTGGTATGAGATGATCTTTCATGTCCCTTCCAACCCAAATAATTTTATAATTCTAAGATTTTTGGCATTGAAGCTTTGCTCCGGTGCAATTAATCCTTTTAATCCTATCTCACATCCCCATCAGACCTTCCCTGGCTGCCCCTCTGAAATCTCATCCAGCAGACATGTGTACTCCCCAAACAGATGTTTCACTGCTCAGCCTCAGCCTGGCAGCCATTGGGTGGGAGCTCAGAAATTCATCCTCCAGGAAACAAGAGATTCTCTCTGCTGGGGCAGACAGGTCCTGCCAGGACATCCCACCACACTGTAAATTGTCCTGTCTTTCCTCCTCAGTTTAAGCTGGATCATTTAAAAATTGCCATCACAGAAGGGAACACTTTTCTAGTGCCCTTGTGGGAAGGGGTGCAGGAAAGGCCAGCAAGAGGTCTCACAAGCTGCCCAACCAAATTCTCTGGTTCTCTGAGAAAGGTTCAAAGAAGAGGTGACTGTAACAGGTGGATGGTGCCTGCAAAGCCCCAGAAGGGTCTTTTTCATCCCAATTTTCTACATGGCTTCATTTATATGTCTATGTTTTAAATATATATATAAAAAATCATTTCCAAAAGGGCTCTGTGGAAGCTGGGCATGATGTTATAATCCACATTTCCCTAATCAAAACCAGGTAGAGAAGCCTGATCAGAGGGCACAGAGTGACTGTGACCCCTGTGACATTGTGGCCACCTCTGCAGCTCCACAGTGACCTCCTGGCTCCTGTCCTGCCTTGGGCTGTTTGGAGGAAAAGTGTCCAACAGCTCCTCCCATGTGGGAGACCCCCACATCCCTCCTGCAGCCCTTGCAGGCCCCGTGTCCCCCAGGCAGTGGTGAAGACATGGGCTACCTCCACTTGTCTCCCTGAGGTGGAGTGGTGTGGCTCAGGGACAAGTCTTGGTGCACCAGCACAGCAGCTCCTGTTCCACCCGTGATAACCCCCCCAGAATGGTGTCAGGATCCAGGTAGGTGGCTGAGATGGACTCAGTGTGATGCACATGGAAATAAAACCGGTTTCCCATGGGTTGGAGTTGGCTCTTGTGCCCAGTAATCCTCTCCTTTTCCAGAGAACCACGAGTGCTTTCAGGAGAAACTCCTTCAGCAAGGCTGTGAGTGTTTGACTTTGTATCTCCCCTGACAACACTGGCACTGGTTAATGGGAGATATCTTTTTACTTCTTGGAGACACTTTCAGTGTCCTGGCCAGGAAGCAATGTAGAGATAAGGTGCTGATTTGTGTTCTGCCTCCTCCTTGGATTTGTCTTCACTGCTCTTGGGAAGAACTTGTCTGACCTTGGTGTTTCAATTTTGCTTATCTTTTTTGATCCCTTCAGTGTCTTTGACCCGAAATGCTTGGTTACAGAATAACTAAACATTCAGGGTTGTTGGTTGTTGTTTGGTTTTTTTTTTTCTTTCCATGTACAAAAGCAGAGTTCAAATGCAGCAGGAAAGCCAGGTTTTTATTTTTCGATGAAACAATCAGATTGTTACTTTCATTCTGAAAAAATCTGTATCAAAATAAATCTTCAGTTAAAAGTCACATAGACTGTGTCCAAGACACAATACTGAATAACAGGCATAATCTGATTGAACTATGCAGTGGTATCAGAGCTGAGGATGAATTACTTGGGAGGGAATTTAAGTGCACCTCATAAACTCACTGCAAATGAAACATTAAATTACTTCATGTTGGCAAAAGTTCAGCGTGGAGTTACAGGAGCCTTAACTACTGCCAGAAGTGAGAATCCATCTCCAGGGCTTGAGTCCTGGAGGAGCAGCAGGTGAAGCTCCACACATGGTGCTGATGACAATTTCAGTGCCTGGATCTGATACGTGGAAATGAACACCGAGCACCAGCTGGATTCTGGGTTCAAACTCCCAGCTTTTGGGTGGCATTTGGGCCATCCAGACACACACATATGTCCCTGGCCTTTCTAAAGTGCTGGTGATAAATCCAGGGCTTCACTTAAGACCTCAGAGAATTGGTATTTGCTGCCACCACACAGGATTTCTCCTTCCAGCCTGCCTTCCAGTGACTGTGTTTGCTGCCTCTGGAAACCAGGAGTATTTTTCAGCATCTGAGGTATTACGTGGTCAAATTTTTCAGCATCTGAGATAGGGGCTGAAATTACACACTGCAGAAAAAACACTGCTTGCTCTCATTTGGGGCCTGATACCCACAAGTGCCTGTAATCACCTGCAAGAACTAATTATTCCCTGTTTATGATGTCAGACTGCTTGCCTGCTCCTCTTCTCCATCTGCTTTCCAAGAGGAACCATGCTGGGAGCTTTACTTTCCTCTCAAGCAGAAGCCAATCCTTCATCCTTGCAACTGTCTTGTTTATACTTTTATTTATTTTTACTATATCCTTTCATCCGTGCACTAAGATGAGGCAGCTGGAATTGTGGAATTGTGTCCTGTACATGACTGAGCTGAGGATTTTAATGGGATTCCCAAAGTAACAGAAAATTATAAGTTCTTTGGAGCAATTGTTTTTTACACACTGATTAGGAAATTACCTCAGTATTTGGTAGCATATTCTCCTTTTCTCAGGATGCAGGAATGTAAGCATCTCAGGATGGCCTGGCTCATTTTTTAACATGTAACAGCACTTTCTCATTAGTTTTCTTGTGTTTCTACCACTGGAAATGGTGGCATCTTTAATGTCCGAGAGAAGAAAACCATAATAATGGGGAAGCAGACATGAAAAAGGGAATGAATATACACAGCATTGCTTAGTGCAGCACAGAATTTCACTTTCATTATTGATCCTTCCCTCATGTACCCAACATAAAATTCTGCTACTCATTTTCCAAGTAATTTACATGTTTTCACTGGCATATAGGAAATGTTTCCAGATTCTCACACTCTATGCTGCAGAAATTCCTAGTGGCAAAGACTGTAGGATAAACTGTGATTTAGATGTACAGGGAATTTATGTATGTGATTTGCATAAAAAACTACACAAATAAACCATCTCCCCAATGGGGGGAAAGAATGTTCTTAGCAGAATGATAAAATATTTTCATCCTTATGTTATGGGAGAAGACAGTTCTTTAAGTGGTGATTCTGACCCCATAGTTTACAAGAAAACATTCTTTGAGTTATTGCCACTGTTAAAATGAAGCTGTCCATGGAGGCAGACACTGAAAGCAGCTTTTCAAAAGCTGTCGGAGCAGTGGCTGTGGGGTCAACACCCCATTCTGTCCCTGATGTTTCTCCATGTTGTCTTTGCACTGAGGCAGCACAGACAATTGATGGTCAGGGTTACAGGGCCACAACCACGAGTGACACCACCTGGGAGCACCAACACTGTGGGGCTGGAGCTGTCAGAGCAGCACAGACCCTGAGGGCTGCCCTGACAGCTCCCACCACCCCGCCCCACAATCACAGAATCACAGAATTGTTAGGGTTGGAAGGAACCTCTGGAGATCACCCAGTCCAAACTCCCTGCCAAGGTAGGGTCACCCGGAGCAGGTGACACAAGAATGTGCCCAGGTGGGTTTGGGCTGTCTCCAGAGAGGGTGACTCCATGCCCTTTCTGGGCAGCCTGTTCCAGTGCTCTGCCACCCTCAAGAAGTTTATCCTCATGCTGAGACATGTGAAAGTTTGATCTGGCTCTCTGCCAATGGCCAAACCTCACCGGAAAGATTCTCCCCCCTCCCTCTCCCAAAACGGCAAAAAGCAGCAAGAGAAAATTGTAGAAATATATATATATGTATTTACATATATTAAATGTATATATTAGGTACAACGAGACAGGGACCCCCAAACAACCCCAATAAGGGACAAGGGGAAGGGAAAAGGGAGAGGGAGACAAAAAGGGAACGGAGACAAACAAATATATACAATCTAAACTTAGAAATTAACTCAGTAAGTAACAAACACAATAGTAAACTCACTACTTTACTTAGGAAAAGCAGATTCTTAACCTTTGCTGCAGGGCCAGGCAAACAGCCCTCGGAGCAGGCCTGGCCTAACACAGATAAGCCAGGCCTAAACACTGAGAGCCTGTCAGCGTGCTAATCCGAGAATGAAAAAAGAGCAAAAGAGAGAGAACACCTCCCCCTTCACCTTATATACACCTGATTACGTAAAGAGATGGGATGGAATACTTCCTAGGTTTTTACCCTGATTACCAAGGAAGGCCTACAAAAAACAACCCATCCCAGACAAAACTTCTTTTAATTTATGGCCATTGCTCCTTGTCCTGTTGCTGGGCACCACAAAAAGGAGTTTGACATCATCCTCTTGGCACCCACCTTTGAGATATTTATATGCATTAATGAGATCCCCTCTCTGTCTTCTCTTTTCTAGACTAAACAGGCCCAGCTCCCACAGTGTCTCCTCTTAATGGAGATACTCCAGACCCCTCATCATCTCTGTGGCCTCTGCTGGACCCTCTTCTGCATGGAGACCTCACAGCAACCTTCCAGTATCTGAAGGGAGCCTACAGGGAAGCTGGAGAAGGATTCTCCATCAGGAACTTAAGAGATAGGACAAGGAGCAATGAGCACAAATTGAAAGAGAAGAAATTGAGGTTAGATATTAGGCAGAAATTCTTTACTGTGTGGGTGGTGAGGCACTGGAACAGGTTGCCCAAGGAGACTGTGGATGCCCCAGCCCTAGCAGTGTTCAAAGCCAGGTTGGATAAGGCCTGGAGCAGCCTGATCCAGTGGGAGCTGTCGCTGCTCATGGCAGGGAGGGGTTAGGAACAGATGATCTTTAAGGTCCATTCCAACCCCTTAACCTTCTATGATTCTGTGATTGTATGATTCAACAACACGAAGTTTAACGAGGGCAAGTGTGGGACTGTGCACCTGAGACAGGGCAACCCTGTGTGTGTGTATAGCCTGGGGAATGAGAGGCTGGAGAGCAGCTGTGGGAAGGGATGGTGGATGGCAGGCTGAACATGAGCCAGCAGAGCCCTGGAGCCAGGGGGGACATCCCTGGCCTGGGGGGGACCTCCCTGTCCTGGGGGGGCATCAGGCACAGCAGAGCCCTGGAGCCAGGGGGGACATCCCTGTCCTGAGGGGGCATCAGGCCCAGCATGGCCGGGTGAGGGCGGGGATTGTCCCGCTCTGCTCTGCACTGGGGCGGCCTCACCCGCAATAGTGGGGCAGTTTGGGGCACAGCGAAATAAAAATCACATATAAGCGATTAGAGAGGGTGCAAAGGAGAGCCACCAGGATGGCGAAGGGCCTGGAGGGGAAGCCGTATGAGGGGCGGCCGAGGGCTGAGGGGAGACCTCCCTGGGGTCTTCACCATCCTCCCACGGGGCAGCGGGGCGACAGCAGCGGCCTCTGCTCTGTGAGCAGCGCCGGCAGGGAGCTGCGGCGGGCAAGGGTAGGCTGGCTAACAGGGGCAGGTTTTACCGCAAAGCGCTGCCCCGGCGCTGCCTCAGGCCGGGGCGGGACCGGCGCGTCATCGCGGCGCGCGGGGAGCCCCGCCATGCGGGCCCGGGCCGTGCGGGCCTGGCGGGGCGCCCCGCCATGGCGGGTCCTGTTCTTCGGCACCGACCGCTTCGCCGCCACCGCCCTGAGAGCGCTGCGGGCCGCGGGGTACCGGAGATGGGGCTGGGGCACGCGGGGCTGGGGGGAGAAGGGCCTGAGACGGGCCTGAGGGGAGACAGATCTGAGGGGAGACTGGCTGAGGGGAGAAGGGCGTGAGGGGAGACGGGCTGAGGGGAGACAGGCCTGAGGGGTGCGGAGCCTGCGGGGACGCGGCAGGGGCTGTGGAGGGGGAAGGAGGGCAGAGTACCGAGGGATGGGAGATGAGACCGGTGATGGGGTCGTTGGGGGATGAAGTGGGGTCGGGACTGTGGGTTGGGCAGAGGGTGGTGGGAAGAGGAGGGGAAGGAGCCTGAGGGTGGGAGAGGGACAGCGGCAGGGTTGGGACAGGGCCACGGAGACTGCGGGGGTTGGTGAGAGGGGAGTCTGGAGCTGGAAGGAGGAAACCGGGGTGGTGAGGGAGTTGAGGGCAGGGGGACCGAGGAGGAGGGGCAGGTGCTGTGGAAGGGCACAGGGGCACAGCGAGGGGTGGAGGTGAGCCAGCTCTCGCCTGTCCCTTATCCCTTCAACTCCTTATCCCCCGCAGGGAGCCCAGCGAGGGCCCGCTCGTGTCGCGGCTGGAGGTGGTGACCCTGCCGTCCCGCCTGCCCGGGGACCTGCCCGTGAAGAGCTGTGCCCGGGAGCTCCAGCTGCCTGTGCACGAGTGGCCGCACACGGGGCCCGCCGGGCAGTTTGATGTGGGTGTGGTGGCATCATTCGGGCGCCTCCTCAGCGAGGACCTCATTCTGCAGTTCCCATAGTAAGTGAGCGGACAGCACATTCTGTCGCTGTGCTCTGGTTTTGAGGCAGCGCCTGTGACTTGTAGTAGGTGAGGTCGGCTTCTTCCTTGGGCTCATCTGCTTACCCAGAGCCTTACTGCTGCCAGTGTGAGGTTTGCTGCCCTTTAACACATATTGATGTAAATTTATGCCAGTGTTCAGCAGAATGTGTCTACCCTTATTCCTCTCATCTCTCTTTCTGTGCTTGCTGCGAAACTGAAGCTTATGTAATGTGAATTTTCCTTTTAAGTATTTATGTAGTCCGGTAACACTTCAGACAGTCTGAGCAGATAGTTCTTTAAAATAGTTTCACTGTCAGGTATGTTGCACACCCATTCATGTGTGTTAAAAGTACTGCTCCCATTCTAACTTTGATTTCATTTCAGTGGTGTGCTGAATGTCCATCCCAGCTGTCTGCCACGATGGCGTGGTCCTGCACCCATAGTCCACACAGTGCTTCATGGTGATAAGGTGACTGGGGTGACAATTATGGAAATAAAACCAAAAAGGTAGGCTTGGTGTGCTTTCCAAACCACTCCTGCTGTTGCCACTCAGAACTTTTAAATTGTCACCACTGAAGTAATAATTTAAATCGTCCTTTATAATGACTTTTATTTAATGTGTGTTTAATATCAAAATTTGAAACACTTAGGAATGTTCATAGGACCATATGAGATTTGTCACAAATACAGTATTTTAGTGAGTAATTTGCACTCCAAACCTGTTCTCTGAGTCTTAGTGTTATTACAGGGAGCAGAAAACAGTCACACAGCTCTGTCAATAGACTTGGTATGACAGGACGGAAAAGATCTGATTTTCAGGCTTCAGAGTCACCTGTAACCTCCTATAAGTGAACAGAGGACAAGCTACTGCCTGTTCAGGCATGAGAGAGTTTATGTGGTTTAGTTTCATCCCAAACTCTGCCTTGAAAGGCTTATAAAAACACGTTATCCTAGTTATCTTTTCTTTTGTAGGTGTTTGTCTGATTATAGATCTCAGGAAAGTGCAGAACAGTTTTCCTCTGAATATTTCAGGTTGTTTCTTCTGAGATCTCATGTTCTGAACTGTAAATTATGTGTTCATATCAGTCCCAGCTTGCTGAGGTGAATCTTGCTGCCAAGATAGGTCTGATACTCTTTTCCCTGTGTTCTCTTGTGAACCAAACGTTATTTGATAATGTGAAATGACATGTGGAAAATATTTTTACAGGGAAAAAAGGGGTAGTTAGTAACTGAGTTAATGTACTGAATGTAGGGGTTTGAACTGCTAATTGATTTCAGCTTCTCCAGTAAGCTCGTGTGTTTTCTGCTCACAGGTTTGATGTAGGTCCAATTATTAAGCAAGAAGAGGTTGCTGTTCCTCCCTGCTGTACAGCACAGGAGCTGGAAGGGATCTTAGCAAAGATGGGTGCAAACATGGTAAAGTCCTACCAGCTGTGTCACTTCTAATTAGTACCTTGCTTTTAACATGTGCAAACAGAATTCTGTATTAATCTTGTTCTGAGTTAACTGCAACTTTAAGAGGAGAATGATCTGAAACTTGATGTTTGTGTGCACTTTGCCTTGCTGAGAGCTTGAGTGGCCTATGATCAGCTCTCACTCTTGATCCTGTTGCTGTTCTGCTTCCACTCAGTGAAGAACACAAGTGCTGTGTGTGGAAACCATGCAAGTTCTTCTTTCATTGAAGTGAATATCTGCTTTTTCATCTTAATAATCAGCTTCTGTCCTGTTCTGGGGTTAATATCAGTGAGGATATCAACCATAAAAAATTGCTTGGGTTTTTTAATGGTAATTCAGTGGGAAGGATGTCTTTAGTGTGTGCCTGTGTGTATGATACACATCTTACATACTTATATACTGACCTAATTTTTTAAAAGCTCACAAGAAAGTTTCACTGTTGAAAAATTGTTTCACTTAATTTACTTAGACTTAAACTAATACCTTGTTCAAAATTTAATTTTGCAGCTGTTGGCTGTTTTGAAAAACTTGCCTGAAAGTTTAAAAAACAAAAAAGAGCAGCCAAAAGAAGGAGTAACATTTGGTAGGTACGCATCCTATTTAATGTGACTTGTCCATTTTTTCTTTTATCAGATGGGAAACTTAAGTTTCCTGCTGTGCTGTGTTGTATTTTTGTTAGATTCCTTTCTCAGTATGGTCTCTTCACTGCCTTAAAAAATCATGCAGAGGGAAAAATGCTTCAGAAATCTCCAGACTTACTACATGAGGTTTATTTTTTTGTATATATTTGCCTGTACAAGATGAAAATCGCGTGTGATGTCACAAAATCTGAGTTATTCTTCATGGTTGTGATGCAGACAAAAAGGTTACAGCTGTGTTTGTAAACATGTGATCAGTTTGCAGTGCAGTGGGTAAATAAGAGAACAACTGAGAATGAAATACAGATAATCCACAGTGAGGTTTTTACAAAATGTTTTCTCTAGTTGTTACCTGAGGTACCTATCCTGGATGGTAAACCTGCCATTGGTCAGGATAGACTGAGGTTTGACACAGGATAAAGTAGCACAGCTTTTTGTTTGCAAAAAGATGCAAAACAAAATACAAGGCCTTCTGATGTCTCTTTTCCCTCCTAGCTCCTAAAATCTCTATAGCGAAGAGTTGTATAAAGTGGGAGGAGCAAACAGCTACACAAATAATTCAACTGCATCGTGCAATAGGAAGTATGGTAAGACAGTGGATCTTTTTGAACCCTTTTCTGTCCTTTAGCATGGCTGAGTTTGGTGTTGATATTTTAACTAATGACTAAACCTCAAGTTTAGTTATTTCAGCCTCTGTAACCTAGCACGTGTTTCAAAATCCTGGTAGTTCAGCATTAGAGGTGGAAATAATGTGGAGGAGAATTCTAATGAACCTGATCCCAAGTATGAAATCAGCCCGATAATTTTATATTGTTTCCTTAGCTCTGAGATTTCCCCTGGTGTGTTTGAGAGGGTTTGGAACATACAGTGACATCTCTGTGTGACAGTAAGCAGTGCAAACAGCTGCAGCAAGGAGCTGTTGTAGCTAATTGCTAATTGCTTAACTGCTTGCTGCATAGGCTAATGGTTTGAGATGAGGAAGAACGATGAAAGTCTCCTATCTGGACATATACATATATTTTCCCCTCATGTTATTATCACAGGTATTTTGCATAAGAGAAAAACCTAGACAATTGCCTGGAAATCGTGTAAATATTCTGTATGTGTCATCTGCTTCTGTTTCCAGTTTCCTTTGCAGACACTTTGGAAGGGTACTGCTGTTAAACTTCTGGATTTTGTGGAAGTGGACAATATCCCTGGTTTTGCTGGTATTTACTTTTAAATTAATCTGTTAAGTTAAATTTTATAACCATTTTCTGTAGGAATCTGAGCTCCATGTGGGCTGAGGGGAGTGCCAGAGCAAACAAAGTCAGTGAGTGTTCATGGATCAGATGCAGTGCCAGAGAGTGACTGTTCTGGTTCTTCCTGCTCATTTGGTTATAATAAAACACAGAATAGAATAAAATATTTCTGAGCAAAATAGAGACTCAAGATCGTTATCATGCTTCAAAGAGACAGATTTGTTTCAAACTTTTTTCTGTACTTGTTAGAATAAAAATGCAAGACAATCTTCCTTTGCTTTTAAGACCAAATGAGAAATGACTGTGGAGCTATTCCTGGTTCACTGCTGTTCCATAAGGTGTCCCAAACACTGATAGTTCGATGCAAGGTAGGTTTTTCCCATTTGTTTTATATTTACTGCCCCAAAGATGAAGTTTTTAGTATTTCTGTGTTGCATAACTTTTGTTTTAATTGTCCGTTGCTATCCTTTTTACTAGTTTAGATTAGCACAAGACTTTGTTACCTTAAACTTTTGATTTCCACTAAAAGGCTTTGACCTTGCAAGCAAAAATTTAACTTGTAAACCTGATGACCTTAAATATGCATTCTGTAAGCCAGCCTGTGACAGCTGAAGCTGATTTTAAAATGTGGAAGAAGCTTACTGCCATTTTTTGTTTGTTTTTATTTCTAGGAAGGCTGGGTTGGAATCAAAACAGTTATATTAAAGAAGAAACTTACAGCAGTTGACTTCTACAATGGATATATGCACTCTTGGTTCCAGCAGAATCCATGGACAGTTCATCAGGAATGCAGATTTCAAACACTCAAACTTAGCACGGCAAAAAAAGACTCTGAAAGAGAAGGGAATACTGGCACAGGATATAAAACAATAGATGTATTTTAAAATGTCTGTAAGTCAATAGTAATATAAAATATTTCAAAGCCCACCTATAACATTCAGCTTAATTAAGGGGTTTCCTCTCAAAGTGTTCAGTCTTACTGTAATCTGCATGTTTTCATCGTGGGTTCCTGATGATACTCCTCTTTCCCCATCAAGGAAGAAAGTCTCTGAACACTGAAGATGGTGAATAAATCCCTGTTTCCACTGTTGAGAAATAAATTTATTTTTATACAACCTTTTCAATTTCTTCTTGAGGACTTCTGGTATAATTTTCCTCAGGCATAAGTTTTGCACAGTTACTTTGATCTGGAAACATGAAAACGCAATGCTTCTCTGATTCAGAGTTCAGGGCTCACTGAGACATAGACCATCTAGTCTGATTTTATTGTGGACCCTAAAATTCCCTTTGTATCCCCACACTGAGGTGAATAACTTAGCTGGGAAGATCTAGAGAGTCTTATCCTGTCCACAATAATTTTCTTCTTTCTGTGTTCATATCCTAGGATATATCCCATTTAATGTTTGTGTGCCATCCCTCCAGAAAGTTTACACTGATACTTTCTTCATGATGAGGAGTTAATCTAATCCAAGCTTTTCCTCAGCCTGCCTTTGGTTAATGACATGTATAAGAAAGAGTATTTCAGGTGAAGAACCCCAAAACTGGTGACTCTTTTAAATTTCTTTGTCTTAGAAGTAAAGTAGCACTGTGAGGATAACAGCAGAATAAAGACTGGCCACATCTAAGGAGCTGCTATAATGTTCATTGCTCAATATTTTCCTGTTTTTTCTGAGTTCTGCTGAAGTAAAAGCAAAAAATCTAGAAAAATGTGTTACATCACAAGGATTAAAATGTTTCTGAAGAAGCATCTGTTAAAGCAGATGCTGCAGTATTTTTCTTTAATTGCAATTGGTCCGACAATTAATCTGCCTCTGACAGGTTTTCCAAAACATACAGTCCTCCAGGAAATCCAAGCCTATGAATCAGAGTCAAAAACTGGAAACGGCAGCAAGGTGGAAGTCAGGCTCCTGTGGAGAATTCCTGTTGCCTCTGGCCGCAGACTCCGTGCAGTTTGTGCTGCAGAAGTTCTAAATCCGGCAAGTTTGTTTCCAAGTAAATCATGTATTTTTATGTTTTGCTCCTACCTACTCCTTGCAAGTGAAGGTTGTGGAGTTGTTTTGCTTTTACTCAGATCAGTCTGTGAAAGGCTAGTTATTGCCTTATGCCATGAGAAAGGTGGGTGGATGAGTAAGTTTTCTGTGTATTTTGGGAGTTTTCTGGGTTTTGCCACATCACTGGTCTCAGCTGTGTGGCTGCTTGCCTTGTGTTTTCCCGTCTGCAGCTTCTGGGAGTTTTTCATCAGTTATTTTTAAAGAACACTCATAGGCATCTTTGGAATTCAAATGTTCAGTGTTTGCTGAGGATAAGAATGTTTTTTTCTAAAGCCCCTTCCCCACAGGCAGGTTTTTGACACTGATCAGCTGTGTGGTGAGGGTCTGGCCTCTGGCACAGGTTGTATCAGAGGCTGAATTAGCAGAGAAAAGAGTCTACCAAAACAAAAATCCCACCCAAAAACCCACCACCACAATTTAGAGATAATTGTTATCACTAATGATAAAGAATTTTGTATTTGTGAGAAGTATTCTAGTTAACTGGGACTCGAAAATTTTAGTATTTTAGGACCCAACTTTTCTGATGTCCCAGGTCCCCAGGCTGTGGAAAATGAACTGTGGTTCATTTATGACCTGAGCAGAATGAACAGCGAGGTGTGACTCCCACAGAGAGAACACAGTGTCAAAATTTGGGCAAAAAAGTCCAGACGAGAAGTTTTTAGATAACCAAACTCTTTGTTCATAGGAATTGCTTGAGGAAAATTCTTTAAAAGTTCTTTTAATTTCTTTGTGTATATTTCGTTGTCAGTTTTAGATGGTGCCGTGTGTGAGACCTGTTGCGGTCAGTCATTGCTGGCAGGGAGCAATTCCAGTTCTCACTAAGGCATAAAGCAACAGGAAAGTTTCCCGTCGTTTTTGGGAAGTTGGAGGTGGCATGTGCCCAGGATCCCTGTAGATGGAGCTCGCTGCATCTCTTTTGGGCAAAACCCAAGGTCAGCTGGACAGAAGATGGTGGAAATCTGGTACAGAATGTCTTCAGTGAGTTGTTTAATAGCGAATAATGTCTAAACCATATTGCAGCCAGGATACCTGTACTTGTAACTTAATCTTTTGATCTCTGCAGTTTGCTTTAAGGCTTCTCTTGCTTTCTACACACAGACAGTTCTGTGTCACTTAACAGTTTATGTCTTAGCTCTGAATATGCACAACTTTACCCCAGTTGTTTTATGGTGCGAAAGAAGGTAAGATTAATATATTTTTTTATGGAGGAAATCTTTGGCGTGCTATTTTTGGCATAGTAGAGAAGCTTTAAAGGGAATTGGTGTTCCCCAGGCAGCTGTTAGCCAAAATGTCTCTTTGGAAACTTTGCTTTCACCTGGCTCTGCAGGGATTTAACTCAGTAGGTTATGAAAATCTGATTATTTTTGCAGGACAGACAAAACAAAAACGGGGCTTTCACTGATGAGGTGTGGAATAGCATGTCAGGGTTGACTCTGGAACATAAGACGTGGTGATTCAGTCTCCAGTACCACTGCTGAAGTCGAGTACAGCCATCCTGGCCATTGGAAAGGGATCCTAGCAAAATAAAACAGCTGTTCTCCTCTCAGAGGAGAGAGGGAAAGCAGCAGAGCTATTCATGGACCCAGCATCCACCATGGCTCAGTTTAACATCGAGGCCAGATTACTGGCAGAACTGCAAAATGTTTGGGCACCAGAAGGGCTCTGCTGTTGGATATGGATGATTTCATCATGGATTTCAAACAAGTGTTAAAGGGAGTGATATTTCCTAGGATGCTGCTGACTCGCAGTTAGATGCATCTGTTTCATGTTCTGTAAGCTTACTACTCCCCCAGCTTCCTAGGAAACCTTTTTATTCCTGTTTTCTGAATAAATTACACATAACCAAGTGTAAGTGACTAATCAGAGGAGTAGTTGAATCTTTTTAAAAAGTTGCTTGCAAAATCTCCAAATAATTTAAAGGTTGAGGCTAGACAAGAATATCTCTCCTTTTGTTTATCGTAACTGCTGACATCCTGATAGCTTCTGGGAAGCAGTAATTTCCCTTTTTTTAGAAACAGGAGGGAGGGATAGGTCACTGGATTTATCTGAGGGTTGGAAACTAAGTGACCTTAATGGAAGATGCTTTGCCATCAGCCACAAACCTGCTGACATTGAGGAGCCAGGTCTCCTGCCTTCAGCCTGTTCCTCAAGGCTGGTGGTCCGAAGGCCAAGGCTGAGGGAGGAGCTGAGTCCCAGCCTTCCTGCATTCCTCTAGCTGATGCTCCCCTTTGATATGTGGGAATGTGGGTTAGGTTTCAGGTTGCAGAAAGGACATTACCATACACTGACCATAAACACAAGCTGAAGTCAGAGCTGACATTGAACTGTAGCATAAAACTTGTGTGAGTGGGGGATGCCAGAACCTGGTGCAGGCTTTTCTCCTGTGTAAACTTGCTTAATGTAGTTGGAACTGTGGTGAAGTGTTAGCACTGAGTGGTGCTTTGTGGGACCAAGACTGTTTTCTGTTGATAGTGCTTAAGCACCCGTGTTTGAAACCTCTGTCTTGCTCCATATCCAACACACTGCCAGCAGCCTTAGAATGCTCAGGGACTCGGTGAGTGCACAGATTAGTTTGTTCCTCCAAGTCAGCACTAAGCTGCAGAGGGGGACAGTTTGGGGAAACTTGGAGAGCGCCTGGCTGTTCCAGGCTGTAGGGCTGTGACCATTTCAGTGCTGTTAGACAGACATTTCTCCCCAGGGAGGAAGAGCCCTGCACTCCGCTGTGTTTGACTGGCGAGCCCACATGCGGCACAGCGATCATCTCCTGAGTCTGCTTTCATCCATTTATCTCCTGGGTTGGTCTGTAGAAGTCATTTGTGTTACTTCACCCTCAAAGTGATGAAACTAAGTTTGGGATTTGGCTGTCTGTCTGCAGAGGAGGAGGGGAGCAGCGGGAAGAGACATTTCTCTGCACAAGCCAAGAACTCTGTGGGAAGGTCCAAGCTAATGCTCCCCACTGGCTGCCTTGGCTCTGGTTCACGCCAAGCCCTTGCAGCAGACTAGACACAAAAGAAAATACACAAAGTCTAAATTGATTGGTATGAAGAGGATGTGCCAGAGTGTTCCACAGCTCTTCCTTTTCTGCTTGTCTTTGACCACTGTCAATTTGCACAAAAACGTGGTTAATTAGGGGTTTTTTTATGTGTTTAAGCATAATTCAGGCTGCCCTGTGTCAGACCTGCAGATCTGTTCCGAAGCTTGCTAAATGCTATTGAAAGATTCCCCATGCCCTTGATGGGATGTAGGTATGACAGCATAGACCTCAAACTGGCTTCATGTTCATAGGAGGGTAGGAGAGGGAAACATGTTTGAATCCAGTAGCACTGCCCACCTATTTGTGATCTCTCTCAGTGGGAATTTCAGCATTCGAGGATTGCTGGCTTGCCTGCTCACTAAAAATTTATTGCCAGTGTTTGGGAGTAAACAAACACAGGATTTCTTCTGTGCTGGTGAGGTCCTTGATTCCACTCTAGAAGTAGTGAGGGAAATTTAATAGGTCACTTGGAGAGGGATAACTGTCTGACCTCTTCTGTGGCCAGCTGTACCTTCCACTAAGAGCACCTTCTTGCTCAGCAGCATCCTGCTGCTGAGTGTGAGGGAAACTTGCCTTCTCCCTGTCTTTTCACCCAGCTCTGCCCTACATTGCCTGGTTTCCTATAATCCTTAAAGCATGGGTTCCCAGCCCTCTTTTCTCTCCATCTTGTTTCATTCCTTAAACCATCCCTGCCAAGACCTGCTGTTCTGCTTCTTCCAGCACTGTTGCTGACTCCCCACATCTCGAGCTGGGGAGAGATTCCCTGACTACAGCATGCTATGGCCAAACCCTGGACCTGGGGGAGCACCAGGCACCCACCAAACCCTTCACCTATATCCAGGATCAGTCTCCCACTGATAAAGCTGTGACCTGTTTGTGAACAGAAAGGTGAAATCCTGCAGGTTATTCTTTGCTCAGCTCTACACATGGTTTATTTACTTGGGCATTTCAAACACAGAAGCGACACAGAGTTGTCAAAGTTACAAAATTACTTTTTTTATTAACCTACCCTATCACAGAGCATGGATTTCCTTGTCAAATAATGCAAGAAGCAAGAGAAAACTCCAGCTTTATCCACATGGAGCCTACAAATCCATATGGCTTCTCTGCTGTTGAGCATGTGAGTTCCTAGAAATGCAGCTGCCAGTAGTTTAGCTTGAATACAGTCAGTCTAAAACAAGCTAGAAATAAATAAAATACTTACATTTCAAGTACGAAACCTTGCAGTTGAATTCAGTATGAGGAAATCAGTTTATTCCTTTTCATGTTACCAACTACTGTACAGGTACTTGGGCTGGCAAAGTCTGCAGATGCAGAACAGAAGAATGTTTTATGTACATGACTTAATTGAATCATGTGTTTAGTCTTCCCTTTAGGCTATCATGTGAAGCTGTTTAATGTCAGGCAGAAATAAGATTTTTATGGATGCATTTAATAAGACACGAACTCACTACTGCTACTGGCCCCCAGTTTTTGCCTGATGTCTTTCTGGTGGGGGAAAAAAAAAAGTGGCATCTTTATTATGTCTCACAAATAACAACACCTACCAGCTTTCAATTTGGTTATTAAGAGGTTGATGTTACTTTCAAATCATATTTCATTGAGTGTGAGCAACTTTACCGATGCTCCTGTACAGCTCTAGGAGATGGGACGTTGACCTCTCATTGGCATCCTGCCCTGGTTGTTTCGGCGGCTTGCCTGTGGCCTCTGGTATGTGGGTCTCTGCCCTGGCAGCACCAGTATGGACTGCTGGCCCGAGTTCCTCTGAGACTGGAAGATGCTTTGCTCCGTTGTGCTCCTCTCCGAACAGGTGAAAGTCAACCCAACGCCGACATTGCTCTTCATGGTTCTGGAGGTGCCGTCAGATGAGCCATCGAAACACCGCCCCAGGGCGATTTCCTTGGCAATCCTCGGGTCTTGATCGGTGACAGTGTAAATGCCATAGTTGTGTCCCAGCGGGTCGAGGGGTGCCAGCATGGTGTACTCACTGGTGTCGTTGTTGGTGGCCATGGGGAGGTGGTTCACCAGGTACTCATGGAGCATGCTGTTGACGCTCACTCGGCGGCAGCTGCCCTGCGGCACCACTTTGACGAGCGTGCGGTCCACGCGGTCTTGGTCGAAGAGCATGCCACTGCACTTGAACTCCACACAGGCTGCTGATACGTCTGGCTGTGTGGGGTCACGGATGCTGCGGACGTCCCTGATCCCATAGAGCCTGCCGATGGTGCGCGGGTGTGTCCCACCCATGTTACGAGATCTTACGTTCACCTCTTGGGGTCCGTTAATTTTTACCTTAATGTAGCAGGCTCTAAATTCCATGGGCTTGGGCCACCACGCGAGGTAGTCATCGGTCCAGCTCATGAGGTCATCTTCACTGAAGGGAACAGTATTGAAGTCATACCGGTCTCCCTCTATCCTGTAAAACCTGAAGTGAGCAGCACTGTGAGGAGCTTCCTCGCATTCACTAAGGTTTTCAAAGGCATAAATAGGGCCGTTGTTCTCTTCTGGGGAATTGGGGCTTGGCTTGGCCATGTTAATGCTGAATGCTGTTTTCTTGGTGTTGGAGTCCTCATGGTCTGTCCTCCTGTAGTTGAGCTTGTTGAGGTACGGCTGTGGGACCCCAATAACGGCAGGGTTGAGTTTGGGAGCAGAAGGCGCAGCTTCAAGCTCTTCACCTCCCATGCTTGCCAAGATATAAGCTCCATAGGCCTCGGGGTTTTGGTCGTCACAGAAGGCAGGCACACAGGCACCATTGGGACCAGTAACCACGCTGTCAAAACGGCCCCATGCTCTGGGGTTGGAGGAGAACCCTGGTTCTGGCTCCATGTTTATAATAGAAATCACAACCCCTTGGATCTGCTCGCTTTGCAGAAATCTCTCACTTCTGTAGGCTCGGACTTTGACGTAGCACCGTCTGCTCTCTGGGACATCCAGGTTAAAAAGCCGCCTTTCTTTGATCTCCATGTTCCCAACCAAAAAAGTTCTCTCCTCCCTTTTGCGCCGTCTGTTTTTCTCGATGTTGAAGTCCCCTTCTTCCTCCCACAACCCTGTCTCTGGGTTCAGGGACCAAAGCTTCATCTCTTGCAGGTGCTCTGGCATCTTGACCTGAGCAGCATCCAGGTGAACCTTCACGTCTTCTGCATTAAGGGACTCAGTGCCCCGTTCATCAGTGAAGTCCACGGAAAACATGCCGTACGTGCGGAGCGGAAACACGTCTCCTTCCTCATCTACAAAGTTCAGGTCACTTTGTGTCACAGGGGCTGTGGACATGTTTCTCGGGTCCAGAAATGTCACACTGGCTTTCACTTTGCCTCTGTAGACCTCTCCATTTTTCCTATAAAATGCATTGGGAGGAATTTCTAATTCAGCAATTGGATCATCTTCTTCCATTTCTCCCAAAGAGATCACGTTGGTTTCAGTGGATTCCAGCGTAACAGGGGGTTTCTTTCTTAGTAGCTTGATGTCATGAAACACAGCACCTCCATTTTCCTTGAAGGGCAGAACCTTTGTTGTGTTCACAAACTTCTGCAGCCGATCCACGAAAGTTAGAACCAGTCTCTCCATGTCTGCTGGGACGTGGATGGAGAAAGTTCCCTTGTAGCCAGTCATACTCACTCTCTTGTTCCCCATGTAGATGTGGCCAAACCTCAGTGGCTCTCCATTATCTGCTGCTGTGGCTCTGCCTCGAACCATTATTTTGGTCTCTGTGCACTTTTTACAGCCACATTCCACGATCACTTTAGTGGGAAGTGTGTACCCGTTGCAGGATATGTCCCTGGTTTCCATTTTGGATACCCCACAGCAGTAGGAGACATTGTCCTTACACCGGAGTCCCTTATCCAGCTTCCCCACACAGGTCTTTGCTGGGCACTTGCCCACGTCGTAGTAGAAGGAATCTGTGGCTTTTTGGAAGCAGTCGTGAGGAAGTCGGATGAGGTGGCTTTGGGGCTGTGGATTGCAGGCTGCCTCTTCTCTTCCTGTTGAATAGGATTTCTTAATGAGCAGCATGAAATAGTTCTACAGTCATTGCTAGATGGTATGAAACCCTCTGAGCTAAACATTGCTCCTAGTAACAGTGAGGTTTTTCAGGATTCTGGTTAGCTGAATTCATCTGGCCTCATTTCAGTGAAGCAGGTAGCTCAGCTTTAGCTTTAGGTCCCTGATTAAGAGCTGTTTGTAGGAGCATTCCAGCTCCTGCTTACCCACAATGGTCTGCAGCTGCCTGGCTTTTTGGCTATGACCAGTCTAAAACGTGTCCTAAGGTTTAAAAAAAACCCTAAACAAATAGAAATATTCCCATATCAGCCAGCAAGTACAATGAGAAATCTGCTGAAAGCAGCAGATTGAGCTTGGCAGGTCACCTGCAATCCAGAGCTCTGGTTTGCAGAGAGCATCTGGTTCATAACCAGCTCACGCAAGCTTATCTGCAGACGGATGCATGAAATAAACCTCAAATATTTTCCCTGCGACTTTTCTTTCCCACATGTATCACAGTTTCTGGTTCCTGCACACCGACACCTCCCCCGCTGCTTGGAGAGCATCAGGCACATTTTCTCTTACCTATGACATCCAGCTTGGCAACTTGGGACTTGGCCGACCCCCCGGCACTGCTGGCCTTGCAGAAATACTCCCCTGACTGTTCCCTGTTCAGGTTCTTCAGAATCAGGTTGTTTTTATATTTGTACAAGGAAGGATCCAGCAGTGAGCCATTGTGGTACCTGCCAGGAACAGTTAAGGGGACAGAGGCTGACTGCCTGGCTGGAGCAGAGCGATGGCCTAATCCTGCATCCTGCCCTGTGGATTTTGCCAGACCTTCTGCCTTAGTTTCCCTGGTTTTAGTTTGGTTATGTGACATCACCTAAAAATTATTCTCCTTGCCCTGGCAGTACTGAGATGTGGCTGCTGGGCAGCTGGCAGGCAGGCAGGGTAGCCAGTCTTTCTGCTGAGGTTTTTATTTTTTTTTTTTGTGTGTGTGTTTTTCCAGTTAATGCCTCAGGAGATGACAATGCTGTGCCAGCTCTGCACCTCTTGAGGAAACCATCACTTGCAGCAATCACCTCTTGGTGTATTTAGCTGGTTTATAGCTAAAACCCCACCCTTATGGAGTTGATAAGGAGATAAAACTGGAATCCATGGGACAGCTAAGACTTTTGGCAGATCAAACTCGAGTTCCTTACCAGAGGTAGCGGTCAGGGGCTGGGCTCCCACGAGCATCACAGCAGAGTGACACACTCTGTCCCACTCTCCTGGCTTTGTCCTCAGGGCTCCTGAAAATGTAGGGTTTGCCTGCAGGAGAAGGAAAAGGCCATCTCATTAACTCTTCCCCTCACAATTAATTTCTGATTACCATGTAAAGCCTCCTGCATCCCCCCGTGGGGGCTACCTGAGCGGTGCAGCTGCACTTGGATCCCCAGGTTTCTCCGGTTGCTCTCGGGCACAGTGACAGTCGCTGTTGCATATTTGGCTTTCTTTATTTTAAGGGTGTTTTTGCCATCAGGACAAATCCCTGGGATCCTGAACATGCCTCTGTTATCAGCCATTGTCAGCAGCTTGAGTTTCTTGGCTTGCAGGTAGACCCGGGCATCGTCAGCGGGCAACCCATCCTCGAGAGACACCTTCCCATGCAGAGTCGCATCCTCACACATGCAGGAGTCACAGTCGGCATTGACACGGCCCATGGGGCAGGTGATGTTGCAGCCTGGAGGAGAGGCAGGCAGGTCAAAAAGCAGTACCACGTCCCCGCAACACTCACAGCACGGTCTCGCGTCTGCTTTTAATTTAGATGCAATAAGGCAGATACTGCATAAGGAATAAATTGTATCCAAAACATATTTTTCCTGATTATCCACAGCTGTGCATTAGAAACGCAGGGACGATGTAATTTTGAACCTGACAATTAGTAGAAAGCAGCCACGTGGATATAATTACAGCTAGGAACTGTTATTTACCTTCCCCAAAGGGCTGGATTTCGGGGAAATTTGAATCCACATGAGCATTGTGAGCTCTTAGCTCAACCCTGGCAAAATCACAAATCCAAATGCCTTAAACTTTCTAGGTTTCTGTTACCAACTCGTGCCCAGAAGTCGTGACTTTGGTCTATCCCAAAAGCTGTCTTGCCTTATTCAATGATATCCTGGCTTGGGCAGGATGTGGGGTAATTGCCAAGTGAGCATTACCCAGTGGATTTAACAATTGGTCTCCCAGTGATTCTGGAATATATTTGTTACCTATAGTGATTAATCCTTAAATAATCTGTCTCTTCCCAAGGCTCATGTCATTCCTTTTACAATCACAGAGCATCCCTATACAGCAGCTACCTGATAATTTTTTTCAAAGCTGGAAATAAACATAGGAAATCAGGGAAAACCTGAAACAACTTTCCTGCAGAAAGCATCAACTGTTTTCAGAATTATTTGATTAAAAGGAGATTATAAAAATAATACAATTGATTACAAGCCCCTTCAGGGGCTATGGCCATTTGATATTCCCAACAATTTCCTTCCTGAAGATTGCATGGAGGCAGCTGCCTGCAATTGCTGACTCCACCCTGAGAGCTGCTGTTACAATGAGATTAATGGGATTTTCTTCTATGTTGCCAAGATCGTTGTGAGTCTCTGATGATTCCCCATATCTGAATCTCCCTGTTATCTTGCTATTGATTATAAACTCCCCATGCTCTGCTCCTAGTACTCTCCAGCCCTGCTCAGGAATCACAAAATTCTGGCAAAGGAGAGAAAGATGGTACAATGACAGCGAAGGGAGTACAACACCCACACAGTGGTGAGACTGGGACATCCTCCCCTGCCTGTAAGTGAGATTATATATGGAGATATATATATATATATATAGCACCTGAGCAAACATGTCCAATGCAGAGCCGCCCTTCCTCGGTTGCTTCATTACAGTGCACACCCCAGAGGCGCTCAGCTAGGCAGGATCTGGTACGCTTCTGCACCCCGGTTTGGCCACACTTTGCTGAGCACTCACTCCATTTCGACCATGGAGACAAAAACCTTTTTGAATCTTGCGCCAGTGGACCTTGAATAACATCAGTGGTGTGTTACTGACACGCACATTACACGTACAGCTGCCCCAAAAACGGGCATTTGTTTTCTTAGCAGCTTCTAAATAGCTGACTATGCATTTAGATATTATGTACCACATGGATTAAACAAACTCAAAGCATTTCAGGGAGCTGGGAAATAAAGCACAAGAAGGCTTCTGACTTAATTCCCTGCAGGCTACTGAATTCAGGATGATTAAGATAAACTCGAGGGGAGCAAAGTGCAGGCAGCTCATGCTTAGTGTTGAATAACTTTGGCTTAAAGGAAATCAAACACACATTGTCATTTAAATGCTGTCTGAGGGGCAGTGCTCGCCTGTGTTTCAAATGTGGTTAAATAGGAGAAAAAAAGGGTAACATTTTTGGTATGATCATGTTGAATGTCTTTAACCAAACTTCAACATATGTTTTCTATAGGGGCAGCGTGTGTCCTGTTGTGAGCACCACTTTTACTGTGTGCAAACCAGAAGCCTGAGATGCTACTGATCAGTCTGAGCACATCAGGGACCAGCTGACTGGTAAAACACAGAGAGAGTTTGCAAAACACATTTAAGAGTTTAATATGGGGTTAGATTTTTAAAGGAATTTCTTTAACAGGGCTACTAAATGTTATTAATTTAAGCTACTTTGAATGGATGGGATCCACTCCAAATGGCTTGGGCTTCTTTTAAAATGACAGTGTTCTAATAACGTTTATGAGCATACATTAGTGACTAAAGTTTCTAAAAAATGAGGTTTCTTGGAGACATGTGTTGTGTCATCCCCTGTACCTACTCTTCCACTCAATTTGTAATAGAGTATGTTGGGTTATTTCCTAGAAAGGCAGACAGGCACAGAGCTGGACTGTTCAGTAGTGATGGTCAAAAACAAAGCAGGTGGGTACAAAACCCCTTTTAAATGAGAACAGCCATAGGAGCAGCATGTCTAGTTTAGAGTGAAAACGTGGCTTAGATGGGCAAGTTTTTAATCTGTTGGCACACTGGCATCTCCAGTTTAGCACCCTGAGTGGCACATCCATGACCTTATTTAGCAATTTGAGGGATGCAGGAGGAGGTGGGCTTGGGAACGCTGTCCCATCCCATTGATAAATGCCCTCTTGTGCTTGCTCCAAACCAAAATTGAACGTGCAACACATTAGAGTTGGGTCTCAGCAAGGTCCTAAGATCATTTGGGATGAGCTGCTTTAATCTGCAGGGCTGGTGATGATAGGATATGAAGAGGGGAGTCCAGTGGAGGAAAAGCATTTTATGGCTCTGCATAGCACCTCAGCAGCAGAAAAAGCAGAAAGTGGAGGAAGAGGGAGAAACTGAGGGGTCAAGCTGTGGCAGGAATGTGGGGAGGGACAGGACTACCCCATGGCACGGCTGGCAGGAACCTACTGCGTCTGACGTAGGTGAAGGTCGGGTCTCCCCGGCGAGAGCTGCTCCTCGTACCTGTGGGCAGAGGACACTGGGGGTAATTTGGGCAGCGTTTGCCAGTCATAGAGCCAGCCTCCTCAGCACTGCCCTGTGCCATCCACTGTGAGGGGAAGACAATTCTTCTGGTAGTTTTCCTAAACATACCTCTCAGAAAGTGGAGGGGGCCTCTGAGTGTCCGGGGTTGTGATGCTTTGATTCTCCACAATGGCTAAGAGAGCTGATAGGAGCCAGACAAAAGACTGGGAAAGTCCATGAATCTCCTGGACATGGAATAAGCATGTCCAGCCCTTTCAGTGCCTGCTGGAATTTAAATCTCAAGCACTGGGCAGTAAAGATTGAGTGGTCGAGGCATCTCCTGGGAATTAATGTACACAGTGAGCTCTGCAGGTAATTAATGCCCCACAGGCTTTAATTCTAAAGGAATGGTGTCAAAAACTGCCCTGGGCGTGGGGATAGGCTGGGCAGGTCAGAGCATGTGCTGGCCCATCCCTGGGATCTTCTCACCCTCCCAGCCCCGCATGCCTCCCACAGGAGTTGGGGCTGTGGTTACACGTTGACCTTCCCTTTTCCAGGAGAGGAGCCAACAGCGTGTCAGTGATAGCCAAAACCCTACAGGAGGTCACGGATGATTAACATTTATTCCATTGCCTAAATCATAGAATCATAGAATGATTCTAACCCTAAATGTCCTCATCTACTGAAATATGATTGGTTAATTGTAAATTGTTGGGAGAATTGTCCCAGCAAGTGAAATCCACCCGAGGTGGGAATTAACTTACTCTCCAAGCTGAGCATTACCAGCGGGGTGAAGGTTTTCTGTCCTATCTGGACCCTGCCAAGAGCTGGCTTCAGAATTCTTTGTCCTAAGGGTCAATAAATGAAAGAATAAATTAGATTAAAACAGTAGATAAAATATGTTAATTAAATTGCAAGGATTGGGCATCCTTAGGCTCACTATTACTGCTTTCCCTTTGGGTAGTGGCTGGTTAGAGCTCCCATAGAATGTGGTGCAGGAGATGCTGAGTGAAGGACATGATGGAGATTCTCACAGCATCACTGCAACTCAGGTATGATACAAATTTTCTATTTCCCTTATCACCCAAGGAAAACTTTTTTGTACTTCCTGTGTTGGAGCAGCTCAGATCAATTCACCTTTTTATAGCTGAAGAGATAAAATATATCCTGCCTCTCCCTATGCAGGGAGAAACAAACCTGAGGTGGATGAGATTGGATGTCACTATGGGACATGGTCTGGTTTCTGTACTTGGTGGCCACCTGCGTGCTCGAGGGGAGCTGGTGGTCATGGCTGGTTCCTGAGGTGCTTCCTGGGACCAGTCCCATTTAAACTGGGGAGCTAAGCTCCAGAACAAGCTCTCCCCTGTGCCCAGCTCCCGTGGGGGCAGACTGGACATCATGGGGTCTTGGGGATGACAGGCAGGGATGGTCCCACCATTGCCAGTGGGCCAGTGAGCTCATCCCTGGTAAACCAGAGGCTGGCTGGCTTACAGAGAGGCTTAGCCCATGCTCTGGGGGCTGGATGGGGGCCAGTCCTTGTCTGGAAGTTGTTTGGCCAGGCAAATGCCATGCTGACCCAGACCAGCACCCAACATTGGTGTTGGGCTGTGTCTGCTGGTGTTGGCAGATGTGCCTTTGCTGGCAGGGACAGCACCGTGACCGGAATAGAAACGTTTAACCTTCACCTAGAACAGATGGGGCTCCCAGGAGGAGGAGAAGGATACAGCCTCTCACGGTGACCATTGTTGTTTCCAGAGGTGACCAGGGGCTTCTTGGAGTTTCTGCAGCCGTCCCCCACCTTCCCCAGTCCTGCAGAGACAAGTCCAGCCATGTTGAGGCTCACCTGGGTCCTGCTGCTTTTGGGGAGCTTCTCCCAGGCTGAACCAGTCTAAAATACACCCTGGGGCCACTTATACCCCCTGCCCACCCACCTAAACAGCAGCTTCTCATTCCCCCCC